>JARKIE010000178.1:0-193271 GCA_029378255.1 Mycena rosella | reverse complement strand
CGTATTCTTCCCATGTCATGCCTTCATCGAGAAGCGCTCGTTCTACAAGCGCTGTGTCACGTGCGCTTTGATCGGTGTTGGAGCGATTAGATTGGGGTCTGATCGTGACAGATGTGATGGCAGCCGAGGAGACAAGGAAGCTTCCCGATGATGTGCTGGCAAGCGCGCCGGTGAGCATCCTCATCCTCTTCGATGGTGTGTACAACACGGGATCGATTGCAGGGTCTATGATGTGCCGGCGACGCGTAGGAGTAACCGGGACGGTTGCACTGCCGCTGGCAAAGTGCGTGAGTTTCTGGATCCACGTCGAATTCGGTTGGGCGCTGATGATGAAATGCCGCCATGACAGCGCGAACGGGACTCGGTTGGAGGAGAGGGAAGGCCCCTTTAACCGACGTCGCCTCTGCCGGCATCATTTACTCTGGCTTGATCACATTGGGATCGAACGGGTACACCGCCGTTTGAATAACATGTTTTTAGGACATTCTGAGCCGTATATTGCTCAGATGTTGCCTGGAACATGCTCAAAATATAGCGGAGTCAATCCCCGCGGGGTTTCCTGAGACCAGTGTTTCTCAGATATTGTGGCTAACATTGTATCAATGTTCCACGAGATATGCACTATAGCCGAAACCAGATACTTAACAATTATGCTCAGAACATTGACAGATAGAATAAAAATTAGGATTTTAGCACTACATAAGCACAGACCATGAGTAGGAAGTGCAGGTGCCTGCGAACGGATGCAGAATGGGTTGGTAAGCATGTTTAAACCTCAGTGAGCCAGGAATTGGGCAGGTCATTTGAGGTCCGATCGTTCACGCTTGATCCGTGTGCCACGGTATTCACCGTTTCGGGCTTGGATGGCTCGGCGAGAGGCTTGAGCAAAAACTTGATATCCATCACCAGGTTCCGCCGGCATTGTTGATCTGGTTTGTGGCTTTGATACTGCAAAGATGAGAGCTATCGCCGGAAGATATGAGGTAGACTGCGCTATCTTGCAGAGCTTGGCCTTGATCCGCCATCCTGTGGTTCGTCTTGTCATACTTTGGGGGTTTGCCTCTTGAAGGGTTGTGAGCCAGATCATGATGTTTCGTAGGGCAGGAATTGATGGGAAATGCTGTGGATGTCCACAACGGATAATATCCCGCATAGTATTGATCCCTTTATGCCAGAAAGACCTTGGTATGCATTTGAATGTGGGCAGAAGAGAACCCTGGAGTCTTCATGCCCTGTGAGCTTGGATGCCAGCAGTCGGGTCATGAAGTCATTGAAGCCAGCAAGATTCTGAGGCAGGAAGAGGGAGAAAGCAAGAAGCGACATCTCATCAACATGCACGTGATTCTACCACACGAGTACAAACAGCGTGCACGGATCATTTTGAAAATACAAGTGAACCAAAACAACACCGGTTGGCAATCATCGGGGTCTATTCCTCTCACCGAGAAAGCCAATTTATGGCTTCAACAGGCTGTCGAGTAACGGGTGTTGAAATAGGCCTGTCACACATCCTATCCGTGTTTGGGTTGCCCCTACAGCCATGAAGCTGTTTATCTACAGCATTGTCTACAGCCCTTAGACAGCCTCTGGATAGCCTTGTACACCTTTCCTGACTTGTGCTACAGCCCTTTACAGCTTTGTTTTGCCTTATATACGACTGATACTTCACCTGTAATATTATCTGTTTATCCCCCGTGTTTGCTGCGAAGTCTGTGTGACTGTGACTTTTCAACAGGTTATGGGCCCCGGCCCCGGCCCTGCCTTGCTGCGATCTAGCTTCTTCTATCCGCGCCATCCCCTTCCTCATATCCCGTACGCGTAAGCCCTCGATCATTGAGGCATCCGACTCACCCGAGAAATGCTGCTGCGAGTGCCGAATGCCAGCTCCAGGATGGGGCTAGCATTGTCCGACTCGACCGCGAAACCGAACCCGAGTGCCGAATGCCAGCTCCAGGGTGGAGCTAGTGTTGTCCGACTCAACCCGAGACTGAACCCAAGTGCCGAATGCCAGTTCCAGGATGGAGCTAGTATTGTCCGACTCTGGACTCGGCTGGAGCCTGATGTTGTGTGGAATGGAATGACGATGAAGACCGGTGTTTGCTTGCGCGACCGAACCAACATAGAGGATTGGTGGATTATTTGGAGTTTGGAGCAGGGATGGATGGATTTGGGACTGGACTCGACGACATTGCACCGGCGGATTTCGATGGCAACGAAGCTGCACTGTTTGGTTTCGCTCGAGGGTGCGATGAATGGCACATTGCGCCAGTGGGAGCATGTTTAATATGTCCTTGATTTTTTGGTTTTGATGCTTTTGACTTCGTTTCTTCTATAGGATGCGCGACTGGCCAGTGGGAGTGTTGGAAATAGGCCTGTCACACATCCTATCGTGTTTGGGTTGCCCCTACAGCCATGAAGCTGTTTATCTACAGCATTGTCTACAGCCCTTAGACAGCCTCTGGATAGCCTTGTACACCTTTCCTGACTTGTGCTACAGCCCTTTTACAGCTTTGTTTTGCCTTATATACGACTGATACTTCACCTGTAATATTATCTGTTTATCCCCCGTGTTTGCTGCGAAGTCTGTGTGACTGTGACTTTTCAACAACGGGTCGGCCCAAGGTTGGCCTGCCTGGGCAGCTTCAACAACACGAGAGGCGAGCTTTAATTGTGGTGCTGCAAGGCCACGCAATTTTTTTAGCCTTCGAATCTGCTTCGAATACTATTCATTTGAACACATGCATATCCTCGATTAAAGAAATGCCAAGTCCCCACTGCAAGCTATGCCAAGGGTGAACCTTTTCGATGGACAATTGTGTGAGACTTCGGCGATATCTTGGGAATCTCCAGCAGATATCCCAGGGATATTTCGCACCAGATGCGTGTACAATGTCTGTATCACCTGCCTCAGATGTCTGCTATGATATTTCTGGAAGATGTAAACTGAACATCTCAGAAACAAAGGTCTCAAATGGCGGTGTAGATGCCGGTAACGCGAAACGCGGCTTTGATCGTCGAGGGAGTGAATGCGCGTGCAAATGCAGTCGAACAACTCCGGTGAAGTCCCCTTTTCCAACCTTCCGCTGGTGGAGGTCCTCGAACTTTCTCAATTCCTCATTCCAGATTCTCTTGTGGCATGTGAAGCACACGACATCAAGACCTTGAAGGGCGTGGGTGCAGTGGAAGGATAACCGAGAATGATGATGTTATTCTCGGCTGCATACTTCAGGAATGCGACGGAATGGTGGGAGCTGTGGCCGTCAAGGAGCAGCACACGGGTACGCCCCCCACTTTCTCTTTGGTCTGAGCATCAAAATCCTTGATTAACCACCAGAGCGCGATCTCGTTGTCAGTCCATCCATTCTCGGACATGCAAAACCTGTTCGTGTTTCAGCGGCAATCATATTTCAAGGTACGCAGTGACATACGATGCATGCGCCCGGTTATCCTCACCCCATTCCTTTTGAAAGTTCTTCCCTTTGAAGATCAGGGTCGGCGTCAAGACGGTCCTGTCTGCGCAGATGGTTACAAGCGCAGTGACGGTTTCGCGGTGTGCGCCACCTTGCTGGTGCTGCATCTTCGCTCCCCGGCGTCCGAAGACCTTCTGCCTCCTAGTATCGGACGTGACGAAGCCGCTTCGTCCATCCCGTAGATGTCCTCTGGGCAGATGTTCTTGTCACGTATGTGCTCTTTGACGAGGTCGAACCATTCTTTAACCGCTGTCTCATTCAAGCTCTGTGCCCTCTGGCGGTCCAGAGGCTTACTCCAGTGGGTTTGGAGTTCATCGTTGTGCCGCTTCGCGAAATTGTCGCACCAGCCGGACTCGGGGGTGATAGGCGCGCCGCCGCGGCTCTTCAAGATACCGTTCACGTGGGATATGATGGATTTATGGGTGAGGGGAAACCACGGTCTGCCGACATCAAGATGTGATCGACAAGAACGCGTTCCTCTTTGGGCGTGAGTTTCTGCTTCTTCTCGTTGAAGTCCGTCATTGAAATACCCTCAGCTGCTCGCCGACGCAAGGTGCATGGATCCACCTCGTAAAGTCGCGCGAGCTCACGCGCACTGATTGTTTGTCCTTCGGCTTGAGCGCATTGTGGTGAAATGCCTCTACAGCTCTTTTAATTTATCTTCCTTCTTCTTCATCGTCTTCTGGGCCTTCACGGCGTTGGAGAGCGCCTTCGCCATCTTTCTAGGGTCGGGGGAGCCTTCTGGAAGGTAGAAATGGGGATGTAGGCAGACGAGAAATTTTATGTCACGCTTCTGCGCTGTCTACCATGGAAGCTGACTGGCCATTTCTCGACGAAATCACTCGGGGTAAGAGACGGAAATTAAGCCACGATGCGCAAGAAGCCTTCGGGCCCCCCCAAAAGGATGAAATTACTGGGCGAATTGGCCACAACAAGGCGTATAGAAGTACGGATTAGCCTTTTTACCTCATTCTGGTTGCAGATATGGATACCACCGACGCGGAACGAGGCCGATTGCCCCAAATCCTGGGAATTGGATGCTTATATAGTACTTAAATACGCATACAAAATATTCAGGGATAGCTGTGAAATTGTGACCGTCGGCAATGTTTTGATGGCTGTGGATCAAGGAGTACAGGTGGATCAAGGACCACGGATGTACTGTACTTCTTGGAATCAAAATCTCACGGAACAGAGCGAAGAAATCCATCACATTGTCCCAGAAGAATTATGTGGACACTATTCTCCGCAGATTCAAATGGATAGCTCTTTACCCATGTCAACCCCACTTGATCCACACATTATCCTGTCCAAACCCGAGGACCAGCCTTCCGATAAAATTGGAGGTCTCTATGCGGCTGCCACGTTAAGGATTGTCGGCTGCACGGACGTAGATTGGAATCAAACCCCAATGACTGGAAATCAATCTCTGGCTACTCCTTCATGCTTGGAGGAGGAGCCATCGCTTGCAGCTCCCGAAACAAAGTACTGTCGCTTTATCATCCATGGAAGCTGAATATATTGCAGCTATGCATGCAACATGTCAAGCCGTTTGGCTTAGACAGCTCCTCGATGGACTCCAAATTTAGGAAGGACCAACAGCACTCTATGCTGATAACCAGTCAGCCATTGCATTGTCGTGAAATCCTCAATTCCATGCACACATCAAACACGTTGATATTTAACACTATTTCATTTGCGAGAAGGTCGCTAACGGAGACATCAACCTCATTTATTTTTCGACTCACGAAATGGTTGCTGACATACTCACCAACGATCTGGCGAAGCCCAAACACACCAATTTCACTGGGGATACGGAATGCTTCAGGCTTGAGGGGGAGTGTTGGAGGTCAATCCTGAAGCACGTGGAACACGTGGGAACATCACGGAACATTCCGGAACATTCCTGCCTCGGGCGTCGGCTTCACCGACGCAGCGGCCAGGGATGATCGGTCAGCTTCGGGGAAATTACTCCTCTTCCAGGACTCCTGTAGATCTTATCTGTAGTACAAAAACTGGCTAGTTCAAGCCCTAATAATTATCTTATAATCTTCTCTCAAGTTCAATTAAGCTTCCGTAACTTCCGATAAATGTTACAGTTACAGGTGCTACAAGTGTTCAGCCCAGAGGGTCGTGTTACGTGTTAAATGAACACTTGATCGAAGATCGTAAATACTCCGGACTTTCTCCTTTGAATAATGGTCTGTGTGCTACACTGTGCTTCGATTCAAACTCAAGAAGCCACACTCAAGCTACGTGTTCCGAGAGATGGATGTCCCTCCTTGTGGACTCCTTGGCTCCTACGGCGATTTTATCTACGTATCTGGGAGGGGTAACAACAGAGTCCTGTTCTGGGCGAAATTCCCTACACATCTGGCCGTCGCCGTTTGGAGGCGTCTTCACCCTTGCGGTCAGCTGGGGTCAGCGTGCGCTTGTTGCGGTTCGCGATCGCGGGGACGGTTACAGTGATACCCTTGCCGTTGATATTTTCGTTGTTATTGTCATTCCCGTTGCGGCTGGCGTTGGGATTACAATTATCGGGACCGGCGGCGTCAGGCAGTGTTTCTGTCAATGGCGGGATCGCCGGTGTACCGCCGGCCCATATTTTGGCGACTCCCAATCCGAGGTCGCGGCCTGCGATCGCGTCGATAGAGTGATACTTGTATCGTTGAGCGAGCCGCTTGATCGGAGGGTCTGGTAAGAAGAGTCGGTAACAGCAATGCCAAAACAGAGGTGAAGGAATGGAATAATGGAATCAATTGGGAAGTCATTGTTACACAGCGGTGCACAAAGAACGATCGAGAAGGATGGACAGACCGTTCGGATAAACCCTGGCCATGCGTTGCTCCAACTTCAAAGCAGCGTCAAGATCGTACTGATACTGAGAACGGGACCAACATTCCCAAATCGGCCCGGCTTGCTGAGGAGTAAAAGTCCCGATTATACTCTCGAAAAGGGCGTGGGCATCTGGAGGGGGGTCGGCATGAAATATCGGGAAGGAGTGGGAGTGACTTGCTGTTCTCGTCGTTGATTGTAAGCAAGAACTCCAGATAACTTAAAACGTAGTCCACGTTGTGCTTGTACTTTTTCATCCCGGCCTCGAAAATGGACCCGCGAGCGCGCGTCCGGCGTTCTCCGTGTTGCAGCGGTACTCCGTCAGCGCTGGACTTGGGATAAGTATATAAAAGGAGGGAGGAAAACGGGCAATACGCACCAGCCGCTTCGAAAGCCTCCCATCCGATGAACTCGTCCCTGAGCCCTTGCTGAAGGCCTTGCGATACGCCTGGTGGCCCTCGGCACGGCGCGCGAAACGCATGTAGTTTATGTACGCGTTCGTGAATTGCTTCTTGTGTTCATCCAGCTCTTCCTGGTTCAGGTTGATCGTCGGAGGACCGGGTGTGGGTGCTGGTACATCCGTGCCATTGGCGTCGGTGGTAGGCTTTTGGTAGGCTTGCCCGCGGCTGCGGCGGCAGAGAGTCGGACGAGGTTGGCACGGAGCACGCCGAAAAAGCGCTCGTAGAGGCTGTGGACCTCCGAGAAGTCCCGCTGATCCTTTTTCAGCTCGGCTTCTCCAGGACCTCGGCATAAGCGTAGGTCAACGCAAAACTGGACAAAAGTGAGTAGGGAGTTTGGAGTCGAATGCCGCGACGCACCTGTCTGGGTTCGCTTCCAGTCCATCCTTGAGTATGTTGAGAGCTTCGTCGTGCCTGCCGACAGAAGCGTTCCAATAGTACGCCATGAACCTGCGAGACGATGTGGAAATGGGACGAGAAAGCAAGACGAGGAGCCTCACCATATTTCAGGGTAGTAGCGCATCCGGAGTATCGCTTTGCGATAAGCCATCTGGACTCGAATTATGAGGGTCCCAAAGTCTTCGCGTCGATTTCAAGCGGATTTCCCTCCTCCCACATGAGATACGCTTCCACCTTCCGACGAACGCGCGGTCTTGCGGCGTGAACGTGGGGAACGCGGGTAACGCCAGTTTGATTGTGTCAGACGTGGGCGTGAGCCCCAAACCGCTGAGATAGGTTGAAAGCTGGGGAAGCACTATTTGGGCCTGTATGTATGCAGGATAAAGATCCGGGATGGATTTCTTTGCAGCTATCTTGTTCAGACCTATTTCGAACGCCTCGAAATCAGACCACAGCTGTTTAATGTTGTTGAGGGGGATCTGGAGGGCACAGCGGAAGACCCTACGCAGTGCGTCAATTTTCTCCTGGGCCTCCCAGGCGTTGTCAGCTTCCATGGGTTTAAGCAATCGAATATAGTCAGCCCAAAGAGAGCCACTGTCGCGATCCTGGCCGACTTGCTTGAGGACGAAGTCGTAGGTTTGCATAGGTTGTCGTACCCCGTCGAGGGCTTGTGTTTTAGATAGTCGATGTACGATTTCCAGATGGCGACGGACGGCGACGGGTGGACATATTTGATGAAAAATGTTTCAACTTCCGTCGGGCTGGCGGTATTGGTGACGTGGGTCATGTACCGGGCCACTGTCGAGGGGTTGTTCGGATACTGCTCGAGCAAGACCTCGTACAACTGGCGGACGCGCAGGGTGTCGCCACTTGCCTCAGCGTCTTGGAGCAGCCACTTCCAGCTTTCGGGGCCCTGTGGCGACTTTTTCAGCTGCGCCAGTAACGCATCGTAACCGGAAGGTTGGGGGATGGGCGAATTAGGAGGAAAAGTTTCAGACATAGTGTTCAGGTCGGCACGGACTAATATTAGTCGGCGTGCTTCCCTTCTCTACAATGCTATGTTTCTGATAGATTCCTAACGACGGGAGATTCGCCTGCGGACGCCAGGAATCAGTCAAGTAAAAATATCCAGATTTGTTGAGCATCACCCTGACTTGAAAAAATTGAGCAGAGTACTCCTGCCAGAGCTTTCTGTTGGCCCAGTGGTCGAGCAGCCGGCGGCGGACAGGCAATGTGTGGACTGGCGAAATCAGTCTACATCGCGCAGAGTTTGACATAAAAAGTGGCGTACTTCAGGAGGCCCAAACGCGTTATTGCGACCCTCTTGGGACGTTGGGTGAGGACCGAGTAAGAAACGTAGGTATGGTGGAGACGCTCGACGAGGCACAAAGCACTTGTGGACTCCCTGGACCGGATCACGTGCTATTGACGCATCAGTCTTCACTACATAGTAGATCTCGCATCAAATCTGGAGTCCTCTTTTAGCTTATTCGGCCAGTGTTGCGATGGGTATTAACCGTTCTTTAACGAGATGGTCCTCGTTTGTTGGTACATTTTGTGGTCCATTCTCCATCTGAGCTCATCTCCATCCTCTCTGCCTCCATGTCCTGCTGCACATCCCGAGTCATGCACTGTTTCTGAGAAATTTTTACTCCATTGGCACAACTACGGACCAGCCGAAATTTCGTCGCAGCTGGCCACAAGGCCGCGCAGTAAACGGAAAGCTTTAATCGACCTTTCTTTGCTGTCAAAATCACTGCGGGACTTAACTAACCCCTTCTGCGGCATTCTCCCCTCCTGCTTAAATATCCGAAGGGGCAGAGATTACGCGTTGAACGGCATCCCAGTCGGTGTTCTATATTCTCGCAGTGCCCGGAACACTGCGAGCTGCGGGAATTATACACATTCGGACTCTCGACGTAGAGTACGGAGCCCAGTTGACTGGCAGCTTATTTACCCAGTGCAACCAGGTCCGACCATTCCTGAAAGGTAGGTACCTTTCTCACTGTGCCGCGCAGTAAGGATCTTACCGCAGTATCGTGCAGCACGATCTATCATTCAGTTCGAACTGCGGCCGAGGATCCTCCATGGATAAATACAGCCCGGATTGCTATCGACACAGAACCCACGTAACAACCATACCTCCCTATCTACTGCGTGCAATGGTGGTGGCCCGGACTACTTTAAACTCTGGCGAACTTCAATTCTGCCAAATTATTATTCAACAGTTGGCTTTGCTCGAATCGCTCCTGCCCCGGACGCTGCTCTCCACTGTGGTCCAGCTCTCTCCAAACTCTGCGTCGACTATCTGCGCAGCGATCACTTGATTCAACCTTGCCCGCTATCCTCCGCCATCCCGTATCAATTTCATGATCACCGCAATAAGTCAAGGCTGAACAGCTGGGTACGCCTTCCCTGCCTCTGAAGAATATCTCTGCTTTGTATTTTTGTGGCTCTCCATGGCTGGTGCAGGTTTCTCTCGACGCCGCAGTCCGTCTACAGTCTTCTGGACATACGCAGTCGCCCGGCGGAAGGTCCACATCATCTTCATCCTTTCCAATTGACAACAGGCGATATATATGATCCAGTGCTCTCTCAAAGCCGCCGTTCATTTTTCGGGTTAGAGCTCCCGCGTACACGATCTTCTGGCATAAATTATCTGTTCTCTTAACGAAATGGATTAATTTCATTTGTATGTGCTTTCCACTTCATTTTACATGTAATCATGTACGGCAATGAATGAGACTCATGGAAAATACTATGGATGCAATTCTGATTGTTGTTTCATGTCATTTTTGAAGTAATATTGGTGACCTTAAAGTTTCCATTCGGCTCAAGAGCTCAACAAACTGACCACCACGATCCGCCGGAGCAGAGCGAAGGCATACCTTGTAAGTGGGTACCCATCAGACCCTGACCCGTTTGGATTTAATGTCCGCTATTCGGCTCCCGACGGCGCCCGCCGCGAGTGCGTAGGCGATGGTACAACTCCGTCAGTCTCTATCGTTGTCATACTTCCCCAAAAGGAAGTGAGAATTAGAGAATTGATCGGAGATGTACCCATCGACTCAGCACTGCTATCTATTCGCACTTGGTATAACCTAATCTACTCAAATAATCACTCCCCCTGCTGTCGCTTTGCTCCGCCTCGCCCATACCCATTGCCTCCTACATCCAGATCGCACCCCATCTCCACGCATTGCATTGATCTATGTCTTGTACTCTCTCTCCATGCCCTTATGTCATACGCACTGCACACGCGCTGCACCGAATGTATCCTAGCTATATATTATCTTGCGACCTCAATGAATGCTCGTCTGACTGGTTTATTCGCTTGAGCTACGCAACCTTAGTAGTCGCTGTCTGCGAGATTGTGCGGCAGGTGCGAATCTTCCGGTGCTGTGTTGATAACGATAACCCTCTTTTTGCCGAATAGAACGAAACACGAGTCGACGTCAAAATCGTGAAACTCTAGCTTTGAGGAATGCAGCATGTAAATGTCGACTGATACTTATCGATGGGATGGGTAGGATAGGGTTGATGGATACAACTCCGTCGATCTCTGTCGCTTGTCATACTTCCCAAAGGGAGATGAGAATTGATCGGAGATGTACCTATCGACTCAGCACTGGCCGCCGCAACGTTGCTTCGTGCTGCTAACACTTAGACTTAGGTGTCTGTCGCAACTGTTGCTGTCATACTTCCAAAGGAAGTGAGATTTAATAGGAGATGAACTAGGTAGACTTAGGTGTCTGTCGTAACTGTCGCTGTCAGATGGCATATATACTATGCAAAATTACTTGATTGCATCCAAGGGGGAATCGGGATTCGAAAAACAGATATAGGGTCGAAATTTTTTTCGGCCGACAGGTTAAATAGGAGAAAAAGACAGAAGGGGGCAAGAGTTACATACATGCAAACATGCAGATAGATCCTCGAGAACACCAGTGTAGTAATGTGCAGGGCTCGCCTTCAAGCTCTAGGCCCGCCAGACCGAACCCGGCCAAGCCGAGCCGGCCGAGCTTCAGCGGCCCAGGGCTCGGCTCAAATATTTCAAGCCCAAGCCGGGCTTCAGGTTGCGGCTTGAGTGCCAGTTACACCACCATCAATGCCTTCAATTTTATCCAGGAAAGCTTTCAGCAGCTCGAATCCATTCCGAAGGCTTTTGGAGCTGGCTCACCGAACATCAATCCAATACAACACAGTTGGAAAATTCAACTCCCGAATCCGAAATGGAAATTTGTCTGTTGAAACGGCTCGGAAGTGCGACATTAGGCCGGTAAGCATTCGCATAAATCAGCTCTGTACTCACATGCCTATCTAGAAGCCCACCACGCTATAAAACCACGAATGTACTGGCTTAGTGATCAAGCCCGGGCCCAAGCCTAAGCACCGGGCTTGAGGCCCTACCTGAGGGCTCAGGCTCAGGCCTGGAATATCTCAGGCCCAGGCCGCGTCAAGCCAAGCCCAAGCCCGGGCTTCCGGGCCGATCCGGGCCCTTAACAGAATCTGTAAATGCGCGGAAGGCGCAATAACCTCAGTCTCCCGCAATGTGGGATCAAAGACTATATATTAAATACCTGTAAATGCGCGGAAGGCGCAATAACTACAGAATAAGTAAATAGACTAAGTCAAAGTAAGTAAGAGACTCACCCTCAGTCTCCCGCAATGTGGGATCAAAGACTGAGGGGAGGGCGAATGTACATACAGCTTATATGTGTCCATAGCGGTATCAGCTGATAGATAGATAGATTGATATCACGGGCCGGAGGCCGGGGCGCCCCGGAATAATTCATTTCCTGACCCCCACTCGACCCAGGCCGTAGTCCCATTGACAGACAGAACTTTGAGTGCTTGTCATGAGGTAGAGCCTTTGTAAAAATGTCTGCTACCATATCCTCGGTCGGATACCAGAGGACCACACATTCTCCTTGTCGAACCAAGTCATCCCGCACAAAGTGATACTTCCTCTGGATGTGCTGGGTTCGTGCACGATATTGTGGATCTTGAGACAGAATTATGGCAGCACGGTTGTCACATCGTAACTCTGTTGGAGCATTTTGAGGGTGCCCAAGCTCGTCAAAAAAGGATCTCAACCAAGCTAGGTGCTGCCCAGCATTGGCGAGTCCAATGTACTCGCTTTCTGTTGATGACAAGGCAACCATGGACTGTCTGCGACTTGACCAGCCAATAGCCCCACGATTGGCAATGAAAACATAACCGGAGGTCGAGCGAGATGTGTCCCTGTCTCCGTTCCAGTCTGAATCACTGTACCCATAGAAGGTCATGTCCATGCTCAGATCTGCTCCTTCATAGTGTAGTGCCCAATCTCGTGTGCCTTTGAGGTAACGGAGGAGCCTCTTTGCAGCAGCCCAGTGGATCCTTTTGGGATTTGCACTGAATCGACCAAGCATTCCTACAGCATGTGCAATGTCTGCTCGTGTGCCAAGCATTGCATACATAGCAGATCCAACAACACTCTGGTATGCAACAATGGGCCCTCCATCAACAAGAGCCATGTGATGAATTGTTTCGTTGTTATCAGGGTCATCAGTACCGAGATGAGCACTGGTTGCCATTGGAGTGAATACTGGTTTGCAATCTGACATGCCAAAGCGAGCAAGAACTTTGTCAATGTATTGCCGCTGGTTCAGTGCAACTATGTGCTTCTTGCGGTCACGAACAATTTCGATCCCAAGCAGATATTTAGCTGGACCTAAGTCTCGCATCTTGAAACTGGATGCCAGTAATCCTTTGACTCGTTGTGAAAACTCCTTTGATGTGGCAGCAATGAGGAGATCATCAACATAGACTACAACAAAGCAGGTCTGTTTGCCCTCTTTGTATACATAGAGGCAAGTCTCTGAATTGAGTCGATGAAAACCCAGCTTTAGGAGTTTTGAGTCAAATGTGCGATTCCAGGTTCGGCCAGCTTGTTTGAGACCATACAATGACCGTTTCAATCGCCAGCAGTGACCTTCTGGAATCTCGACTCCACTTGGGGGTATCATGTAGATTTTCTCTTTAAGCTCACCATTGAGGTAAGCTGTAGAGACATCCATTTGATCAAGTTCCAGGTCATGCTTTGCAGCAAGAGCACAAATGATGCGAACAGATTCCAGATTGGCAGTGGGAGCAAAAACTTCTTTGTAGTCAACACCTTCTTTCTGAGTGTCTCCTCTAGCCACAATGCGGACTTTGTGGCGCGCTATCTGGCCTTTCTCATCAGTTTTGACTTTGGGCACAACTTTGGATTTAATTGGCTTAACACCCTCAGGAATTGGAACAATGTCGTAGACATCATTCTCTTGGAAACCAGCAAGTTCTTCATTGAGTCCCTCCTTCCATTGTTCAGCATTAGGCCCATTGAGGGCTTCCTGCCAGCTTGCAGGATCGAGAGGACTCTGTGCAGTAAAGGCTTCTTCAATGGCATCTTCAAGACTTGCAAGAAGTACTGCCTCATGAATATCAGGATCTTCAATGTTGGTTTCCGCTGGTACAGGTGAAGGTGTTTCTCTATCCTTGGCTTCTTGACGTGCAGTTTGTTCTGCTGCACGCTGAGCTTTGGACTGAGTTTGCCGACCTTGTGCAATGTGCTCGTACAGTACATTAGGATGTTCAGCTGGCACACGCTTGCGCATTGATTTCCGAGTGGGTTCAGTTCTGACACCAGCTACTTTGCGCAGTGGTGGACTTCCCCTCTCAGAAGGATGTCCAATAGATGGTACATCAGGATGTCCGATGGATGGTACATCATTTGGTGGTAACTGGGGAGCAGCCTGAGGTGAACTGTCCCCAGGAGGAGCCATAGAGACTTGAGAACCCCCACTGAACCTGGGTTCTGTGGTGGTGGAGTATACTCATCATCATCGTCATCATAATATGGTGTGTCTCTTGGCAGTAGACTCTGAGACACTGTCTCGAAGTGTTCTCTGGTTGTAGCTGCTGGCTCTCTTGGAGGTTGGACCGCAGTGAATGGTTCATCATCATTAAACTTGACATGTCTGGCAGTTATGATTTTACCATAGGTACCATCTTTGTTGATTGGAAGCAAGTCATAAGCTTTACTCCCTTTATGATATCCAACAAAGACACAGCGGTTAGCTTTATCTCCAAATTTCTTTTTGTGACGTTTTTCTTTGGGGATCAAAGGGTATGCTGGGCATCCAAAGCGGTGCAGGTGGTGTATGTTTACCGGTCGATCATACAGGATCTCGTGTGGGATTCGATAATTTTGTGCAGAGGTTGGAGTGCGATTTATGGTGTACGCAGCAACCAGGAGAGCTAGGGTCCAGAATTTGCGAGGGAGCCGAGAATCAACAAGCATAGTTGTAGCTCGAGTAACAAGTGTCTGATTCATTCGCTCAGCAACACCATTTTGTTCAGGTGTATATGGTGCAGTCACTTCGTGGATAATCCCCAGCCTCTTGAACTCTACTTCCATCTCTTTGGAGGTGAACTCCCCGCCTCCATCTGAGCGAAAGAATCGAGTCCAGCCAGCACAAAATTCCCAGTTTGCAATGTGTGCACGAAATTCAACCTCAACATCTTTACGCCATTGTTTTAAGAGGCTGTAGACTTCAGATTTTTTCTTGGCAAATAAAACCCACACATTGGTAGATGAATGATCAACCAACACAACCCAGTAGCGTATTCCACCAGGACCCTCTGGTGTTACTGGTCCACCAACGTCACAAGAGATAATATCCAATGGACCTCGAGCTTTAGTCTGACTTTTAGAAAATGGCAGTTTCTTCATTTTTCCAATCACACAAGCTTCACAGAATTTTGGTATCCCTGTCAAGGAGGTAATTTCGCCAAGTCGACCTTTGCTCACAGAGTTCTGCAGTAGCTGGAAATTTGTATGTCCAGATTTTTGTGGAGGTGGTTAATATCCATTGCAAACAAAGCATGTGGGTCTTCACTCAGAGGAGTGCAAGTCATATGGTAGAGGCCTTTGTTTTGCTTTGCCTCAACCATTCGCTGCCCTTGAGAGTTTCGAACAATGCATTCCTCTCCTTCAAAAATGCACTTGTATCCTGCTTTTGCCATCTGCTGGACAGACACAAGTGTAATGCCAAATGAAGGGACATGCAAAGCACGCTTCAGCGAGAGCTTGGTAATCCCACGTTTTGTTTTGCAAGAAAACCAGATGGTGCCAATACCCACTGCATCACAGTATGTATCATTACCAAGACGAACCTTCCTAGGAGGGTTAAGAACCTGATAAGTTCCAGTCTCGAACCAATCTATGTTTGGAGTCATTACTCGAGATGCTCCAGAGTCAATCACAATGACCTGCTTTACACCACTTGAGTCAGTCGAGATATAAGCGGACATAGCAGCATAAGATTTGGGAGATACAGAAGCTACAGCTAAATTGGAATTCTCCTCGTCATCAGATTCTGAGTCTGATGCGGCAGATGCATTGGCTTTTCCACCTCTCTTCCTCCCTGGTTTCCCAGATTTTGGTTTCCCCTTCTTTGCCTCCTGGACCAGATTCTTGACTTGGTGACACTCCTCAGTAGTGTGTGATTTGTTATGTCCGTGGATCATGCAGAATTTGTCCCCAGCAGATGATGTGGATTTCTTGGTGCTCATGGATTTAGCAGCCAAGGCAGATTCATCATCCTTGGGCTCAGTTTGCTTCCCAAGACTGAGCAGACGAGCACGGACTTTGTCCCAAGTCATTCCTGTGCCAAGGGAAGAAACAATATTTCCCCTAATTCCAGTCCAAAAAGCATCTTCTGGCAAGGTACTAAGCAAAATGAGGGGCTGCAAATCTGGGGAGAATGGGTAATTCAACCGTGCAAGACGGTCAAAGTAACCCTTGATAATGCCAATGTGGGTTGCAATCTTTGTGCGATCCATGAGTTCTGGGTCGCCCTCCACCACAAGTTTGGTGGTGAAGAGATTTGCAAGAATACCCATAGCAGTATCAGCACGATTATCCTCTTCAAAACGGACTCGAAGTTTGGCCCAGAGAGCTCCAGCATTAGGCTCATCCACATACTCCAGGCGCAGTTCAGCTGAGAGGAATTTATTAATGATTCCCAAAGCACGACTGTTACGCTCTGCAGGTGTGTCTTTAAGAGGTACACCAGCAGGAGGAGGAGCACCAGGTAGAGGAGTGTTGACAGCAGCAGCAGTGAGAGCATCAGCAGCAGTGGCTGCCTGGATCACAGGTTCAAGCAAAGTAAACACGCCATCTCGGCGTAGCTCTATCTGAGTAGTGACCCGGAACATAGGCCAGTCTTCGGCACCCGAAAGCTCCGAAAAAGCGGTGGTTGACATCTGTGAGAACTCCCGAAGTAATGCCGAGGATAGATCTGGTGATTGATGCGAGGCAGTGCTCGCGTGCTTCTAGCTCTGATGAGCGAGCAGTGAGTCTTGACCGTAGGTATGTCTGCAGAGCGCTAGCGCTCCGGGGCCCGTAACCTAACAGAATCTGTAAATGCGCGGAAGGCGCAATAACCTCAGTCTCCCGCAATGTGGGATCAAAGACTATATATTAAATACCTGTAAATGCGCGGAAGGCGCAATAACTACAGAATAAGTAAATAGACTAAGTCAAAGTAAGTAAGAGACTCACCCTCAGTCTCCCGCAATGTGGGATCAAAGACTGAGGGGAGGGCGAATGTACATACAGCTTATATGTGTCCATAGCGGTATCAGCTGATAGATAGATAGATTGATATCACGGGCCGGAGGCCGGGGCGCCCCGGAATAATTCATTTCCTGACAGCCCTGACCATCACTACACCAGTGGTCACATTTTTCTGGCCTTTGACGTGGTGGAAGGCGGTCTTGACATTGTCGTTTCTGTCGGCGCAAGAGTCCTAAAATGACATCAGAATGGAATGAAAGAAAAAAGGAGCTCGGTCAGATACTTTATTAGCTCCTCTTAAGTCCCAGGCGATTCTACCGCTTCTGCATCTTAAAATGTATTATAACTGCAGTTCTGTTAAGGTAATGTCTTAAGTTTCTTAATGTAGTGTACTACGTGCTACATACCATTCTGCAGGGGGTCAACTCGAACTCAAGTTTGCCTATCCTCTTAAGTTCGCGCCTTGATCTCAAGTTCGCCCATGACTCAAGTTCTGGGAGGGAACTCAAGATTCCATGAGTGTAAAAATATACATATTCTAGTACTTAAGGTTACCGCCAAACTAAAGTCTTCACTATTTGTAACTGAAATCCTATTCCGTCTTCAGTTCTAACATGGACTTGAGTTCCAGCAGGACTCAAGTTCTACCGTGAGACTTCAGTTCGATAGATCACACGTCCAAAGCTGGTCATTTCGTACCTCTTCTTTGTCTTGGGTTTCACCGGACTCTTCGCGATGTATTCATAGCTGGTAATTATTAGCACCGTTGACGTGTAAACAACGAGGTGAAAACTTACCCTGGTTTCGATTTAGGGGCATTAGCTGCAGCTACGGCCTTCTGCTAGCCTCCTGTGGATTGAAATGAGATCAACAAATAAGCTGTGCAAATGCAAGCTTACCTCAGGTGATTTGCATGCTCTTGCAGTGCGCCGAGTCCCAGACGTCCCAGACCCTGGTGTTGCATCATCCTCCGGGACGAGCTGACTATCCGCCTTGCGCTTCCTCCCACGCTTCTTTGGCGGATCCCCGGTGTCATCGCCGTTGGCAGGAGCCGGCGAAGGCCCGGGCAGCCCAGGCGGTGGCGGCGGCGGAGGAGACGGCGGTGGAGGACGTGTTGGAGGACGTGGCAGTGGCGTTGGAGGGCGTGCAGGAGGCAGCAGAGGAGGCGGCGTTGAAGGATGCAGCGGAGCACGTGGCAGTGGCGTTGGAGGACGTGCAGGAGGCGGCGGAGGTAGCGGCGGTGGCGGAGGCGGCGGTGGTGGAGAAGGCGACGGTGATGCAGGACGCAGCAGCAGCGATGCAGGACGCGAAGGAGGCAGAGAAGGAGTTGAAGGACACGATGGGGGTGCCTGAGCTGCACGTGCGTCGTGTCTTGCGGAAGAAACCTGAGGTGCCAGCGCCTGCTACCAACACCAACGTGTTGGCCAACTCATACCAGTGGGCGCACGTCAACTCAGCGAGCCCAGTTGAGCTGAAACCCAGTGGCAACTGGGCAGCGTCGTAATACTCGTCGGGCACGTTGGCAATTGCTGCCCACGGTAGCTCTTGACTCCCAAACGCAGCTTCTGTGGTGTCGGTAAAGTGAATAATATGCGCATATCTTGTAAACGGAAACGATGCACAATATGATTCTACCAAGAAACTGGTCACTGTCTGCGCCAGCGTTTTGGGAGATATGTTGTCCAGGGCCTCAGCGCTGAGAGGAAAGACAGGCAGCGGGCCCTTCGCCAAATCTTCATGAGTGGCCACATGATCTATGAGCACCTGGTGTGGATTCCGTGTCTTACCTTTAAGAGGCTTTTCTGCCCATGCATACATGCCGTTGATGCTGTCTTTGACGAGTTGCGCATGTTGCTTCTCGAACGTTTCGCGGACACGTATGTGCTCGGGAACAGCCTCGACCCTGATCCAACCGTAAGTTGCACTCAAAGCATCGTAAATGAATCACAACTTGCCACTCGAATTGCACCTTTCCCTCTTTACTCAGCCAAGCCATTAGCATGGTGGCCACGAAAGGGCAAAACTTGCAGCTGGTGTGGAGTCTGTCGACCATGTGCTTAAAGCCACTTGCCACTAGCTTTTGACACCTGCGCAAGTATTAATGGCAAAACATAGGACATTGCAGCAAAGACTTACTCCTCCCAATCGACGTCCTCATCAGCCACTGCCACGGCCTCCCATGAGGCTTGATCCTCTTTCACCCACAGCAGGGACTCGGCTTTGCGAAACTTGCCACCGGCATTCATGATGCCTGGCAAAGTCTTCGAATGCTCTTGGATGTCGTTGTGGTGATCATCACGGAACTTGTCGCGACCAGTGTAGGTGGCAAGGCCAAGCAGCTTCGACAACACAGCAGGCTCTGAGATGGATTGCTGAGCGTCGTCTTGCTTGGTCTTGCGTTTGGTATTTTCAGCCGTTTGCTTGTTACTAATAACCTTCTGGATCACCTGTTTTTTTGGTCAGAAGTGCGCTCAAAACGAGGCAAGTCAATGAAAAAAGTACTCACCAATAGCCACCCCACCTTGGTGTATCCGTGCACGAGAGCTCCGTGACCGCCCACATCTTGCTCCTCGGTGCTCGCCTCACTGTCATCTGCCACTGGGGTGTCGTTCTTCTTGGAACACTGTTTCTGTTTCCAAGCTGCGACGAGCGCGGGGAGGCAAGCTTCCTTCACAAGATCCTGGGGCTGGGGCATGTGCTGGAATGCCTTGGCGGCAAAAGCGTCGGTCTTCACCTTGTCATAAAATTCGGTAGCTGCCTTGCCCCTCAGGCTCGGCAGATCTATGTTACGGACCCCGACGTCGAGGATCCAGCTTTCTGGTGGTTGTTGAGTCAGGGTACAGCAATTTCCTTGCCTTTGGTGGTGGCAACGAGCACCAGCTCTGGGAATGGCATAATGTCGGGGATGCCAGTGGGGTCGTACGGCTTGAACATCTCTTTGGCTTTGGACTGTTTCGTTCACACCATCGTTGCGAGTCAGTACAGGGTGGGGGAAGACTGAGTGCAAGTGGAGAGCTGAAGTGGTGAAAGTCAAGTTAGCATGGACTGAAGACGCAAGTGATTGCCACCCACCAGACAATAAATACTGTGTAGAATTTGAACTCCCAGAAAGGAAAAAAGGAAAGGCATAGACGAAAGCGGTGCGGCCGAAACGACCAACAATTGACCCAAGTGTACGGCCAAGGACGTGTGTCCATTGTGCCATGGTGGAGCTTCAGTTCCTCGCTGGAAACAAATCCAAAAAGTGAGTGACTGAAGAAGGAAACAACGGGGGACACCTGGCAAATGTGCAAGTCGCGGTACTCGAACTCAAGATCACAGCCTTTCCCCGCCGTGCATGCCACAGAACTATCCATTGTTGCATTATGGAGCTCCAGTTCCTTGCTCAAAATAAATAAAAAATAAAAGCGACTCAAAAGGGAATTGTGGCACGCCTCCTGCTGAATGTGTAAGTTGCTTCACTCGAACTCAAGATCACCGCATTACCTGAAATGCACACCAAAGCGCTCTCCATTGTCAAATTATGGAACTCCGGTTCCTCACCAGAAATATAAACAAACTTGACTAGAAGCAAATGAGGTGGCACGCCTGGCGAATATATAAGTTGCTGTACTCGAACTCAAGATCGGAAATATAAACAAACTCGACTGGAAAGGAAACGAGGTGGCATGCCTGCCGAATGTGTAAGCTGCTTCACTCAAACTCAAGATCACCACATTACCTGAAATGCACGCCAAAGCACTCTCCATTGTCGAATTATGGAACTCCAGTTCCTCGCCAGAAATATAAACAAACTTGACTAGAAAAGGAAACGAGGTGGCACACCTGGCAAATATATAAGTTGCTGTACTTGAACTCAAGATCGCAGCAGACCTTTGATCCACCATGCCCACCATGATATCCTTCCAAGAGACACATCGTCTCTTTGGCCCATCGAATCAACCCAACTTTAAAATGAATATCCGCCACCGCACTCTTCTCTGCAAGGTGCTCAAGCTCTTCCCCCCTGAAGAACTTCGGGAGGTATTTGGTCAACCCACCAGACTGCGTGTCACAATGGGATCAGCATTCAACTCCAATGAGCTGGGCAAAATCAAAACTAACTTTGTGCACACATACAAATTTTGCCATCGCCGCTGCCCACTGACATGCCCACAGGTGCGCAACGGTTTCCTTGTATCGCGAGAGACCACCCCCCCCGATCCTGCCGCATGGCAAGTTCTGTGGGCGTATCGGGATGCGTACAACACCTACTTCATGAAGCAGGGCAATGTCTACTCTGTACACAACGCACAGGCTAAGTCTGTGCTGTAGGCTGCAGAGCAGACATGGCACAACTGGATTGCTTCAGCAGGTACACCACACCCCCACCCCTGCACCACCAGCAGACACGTCACCTGTGCAGACTCCATGGAGGCAGTGTGTGCAGGCAGCTCTTTCCACACCTCCACCCAGCTCTCCCGTCCGGGCCACCCTTCCGTCCAGAGCTCCTGGTGCTCGCACCTCAGTCGGTTCGCACCTGTGTACCATAGAATTAGCCAATGATGAAGGGGCCATGCACCTTTCCAAGAAGAGAAAGTTCTTGGGGTTATCAACATTTCTGACAGCAAGGAGGA
Organism: Mycena rosella; assembly: GCA_029378255.1. NCBI lineage: Eukaryota > Fungi > Basidiomycota > Agaricomycetes > Agaricales > Mycenaceae > Mycena > Mycena rosella. The sequence goes on along the minus strand of JARKIE010000178.1, from coordinate 171,886 downwards.
GGCCCTGCACCCACGAAAGAAAAACAGATCCTTGGGTGTTGTGGATTTGACGAATTAATGAAAGAATGGTGAATGCATAGACTTCAAATGACTTAGCAACTGTCAATAGTGTCGAGATTTAATTGATTCACCTCATAAATTATTGTTTCGTCAGCTCATGCTCCCTCATCGCCTTCAGCGCCATGTCCAGCATCGACTCCCCAGACATTCTATAGTCCCATAAGTTCAAGAACATCCCACACATTTGGCTGATATACTCACGGTTTTGTGGGTCACCCAATCTGCCCGTGTGTCGGGCTCAGTGTGCATTGGGCGTTCTTCGACCCAGGGAGTCTCTACAGTTCCACAGTTCAGTCAGTAATGGCCTGTTTCAAGAGAGAAGAAAGATATTCACTGAGAAAAAACAATTACAAGTTGAGGCACATGTAATGTCAATTACAAGTTGAGTCGCATGTATCTACGAGAAAAAGACTGTTTGACTACAAAAAAGAGACCGTTTGATGAGAAAAGGCCGTTGTGAAATAGAAAAGCCAGGACAGAGACAGAGTGCTGACATGAAGTCGAGCCCTGGAAATGGTGCAGGCTGACATGAAATCGAGCCTGCACCATGAGTGCGCCTGGGGGTTGGGCTGCCTTGCTCTGGTTGTTGTCCATTGTCACGTGCGGGTCCCAGAGGCTGAGTTTCGAGAGTAGAGAGCGGAGATGGAGGGAGAGAGAGAGAGAGAGCATGTCATGAGTGACACACTGACAGCTGTTACAGCACAGCTTCATATTCTTCTCTCACCACCTAGTCCGCCCCCCTTGTCCTTCTCACCTTCTCGCCTGACCACCTTCGCAGTAAACCGACCCCAACAACAAAACCCGAGACCCAGACTCTCATGTTGGGTCGTTAACTTAGATTCGGACTTCATGTTGGATCCGTTTAACTTGGATTTTTCCAGACTTCACATCGGAAACTATGGCACGGAATTTGCTCAGGCAACCACATCCCCACAGCGTCGATTTACTGAGGAACCAACATCCGACCAGTCTGCTCAGGCCCTTCGACGGCAATGTTGCTGCTCATGCTCTAATCAGAGTGCAGCACTATTTCATTACAACCAACGCCAACTATGTCCCTGCCATCCCCTCTCTTCAACTGCCTCACACAGTCTTTCTCTGGCCGGACATGCAGTATGGGACAGATGACCCCACCCTCTGGCCCCAACAATGGATGGTGTGCTACTGTCATATGGCGCTCATTGCCAAGAAAGGGACGTGCCCGAGCTTGATGTGATGTAGTGGGACCCTTCACCGGCAGATTTTTAAGTTGGGAGTGTGGTGACACGAGGGCTGGGGCGACTCAAATATACCCAGTTTTCAAGATTTCTCTCTCCCATCAACGACCTCATCCCGCGGTGCACAGAGCTGCGTCGGACATCCCCAGCTCTTGCCTTGCCCCTTTTTGGCAAACTCATTCAACAAATCCTCATGCGGCTTGAGCAGCTGCAGACTCTCCTGACAACATACATCAAGATGCTCTTTGCAGTCACCTCGCTGCAATGCACTTTCCTTGAACTCAATGCCCTCTACAATTATATGGTGATTTACAAGGAACGGATGAACAAATACATGGCCCCCGCCCCCACAGACACTGCTGTGGCACAATTTTTCGGCGCTTTCACGGCAGTTCCAACCGTTGCTCAGCAGCTGTGGGCAGCATGTGTGCCGTTCTGGTTTCTGCGACCATATGAGGTCTTCGACGCAGAAACCATCTTGGCTGTCGTCCCCTTGCTGGAGCCGATGTTGGACGACGCACATGGCAAGGGCGCACTGCCAGTTTTATATAGTGGGAACAGTACTGTGGAAAAGATAGCAGTGATCCATTGCACAGCACTTCAGACGCCCTGGTATCATGAACCCTTCGAAACTAGCTTTAATCGCGCCCACTCGCCGTCCCCTCCGTCAGATGCAGCCACTCCCATTGCAAGTAGCTCTCGTCCAGTTGCGCCGCATTTGACCCCGCATACGTGCTTCACTTTCAAGACTGATACAGCACTGATCCTCTCACTGCAGCCATTCCTGTTGCAAGCGGTTCCTGTGCCATTGGGTAATCAAATAACCAGCAGCAGCCGCGTTATAAGCCATGTACGTGCTGAGTGGTGAGGGATTATACAAACTGATGTCGGTCGACTACAGATCCACCCAAAGCACTGGGAAAAGAGCCCTGTGAAGCCCCCTGCACCTGCGAAGGCCCCCGCGACAACTGAGCGGGATAAATTCAGTCCCTTGGCAGTTGAAGGAATGCCGCCATCCATCATCTGCATGGCCAATGCACTGGCACATGTGGATCACTCCGTGGCCCCGTACACATCTGATGGTGCGGACAAACAATATGTCCTCCCAGAACCCACCTTGCTTTAAACACGACCACCGATCAGCACTGCAAATTCCTTCACCATTGGAACCTCCTTGCTGATGGCTTCATTTATATGCTAATGCAGCACCTGCAGCTTCTCAGCACGCAGGAGTGGAGAGACGTACTGGAGGGGCTGCTGACAAAGCGCGGCATCCCCAGCTCCAGAATGTACCGGCAGAGCGTGAAGCTCGAGGAGCACATACGCCCAGCATTGGAAGCATCCAGCATCTCCAGTGTCAAGGGCTTCCCCATGCCCATCCAGCTTTTGCCTGAGTTCAGTCCTGAGCAGACTTGGGAAACTGTCTGGCAGGTTGCAGAGATCAGTTTTCGTTTCGAATTTTGCTCTCTGAACAGACACACATCTCGGAAGAATCAGTTGGACGATGTCAAGGCTTGCTTTGCAGGCCATATGCTGGTTGGGGTGCCGTTGGAGTTGAGCAAGTGCGGTTGGGCTTCAACAAAGTTGAAAGAGCGCCATCGTTATGTTGGGCTTCAACAAAGCTGGAAGAGAGCCATCATTATGTTGGGCAGACAGCTACTCTTATGCTCAATTGGACGACAAAGTCTCCTCGCCCTAATATCATCCGCCGCATCGCCGAACATTTCCAGTGGTCCTCGTCCGACATGCAGGCCCTGGAAAGCACTGTCTGTCGCTACTATACACAATCATTTTGGGAGTACTTTGGTCATGCTGCTGTCGTCCCGCTGCATCTGGAGCACGATGCCGGGAAAGAGAATGGCAAACCATAGAATATATTGCATCTTGCTTATGCCTGGTTTACTGTATATCTTTGTCTATTGTATCATATACATGTGTAGTATATAAGTGCTGTACGAAAATACAGCCCAAATTTTCTTGGCATTTTCTCTGGATTTTATCTAAAGTTTCTCTGCGCTGGTCGAAATGGATCAAAAGTTGTAAGCAAGATCAAACAATTCTCTTCACTTGCCTCCACATTGTCTCCATCTACCCTCTTCTGCACACCTCAGCCTCCGGGACCTGTGCGCGATGATGGACAACAACCCGAGCAAGTTAGCCCTACCCCCCCAGGCGCACTCATGATGCAGGCCTGACTTCATGTCGGCCTGCACCATTTCCAGGGCTCAACTTCATGTCAGCACTCTGTCTCTGTCCCGGCTTTTTTCTTTCACAACAGCCTTTTCTTGTAGTCCAAACAGTCTCTTTTTGTAGTCAAATGGTCTTTTTCTCGTAGTCAAATGGACTCTTTAGATACATGCATCTCGACTTGTAAACTGGCTTGGATGGAATACTTTTTGTCGCCTTGAAATAGCCCAGTACGTCTGAACACACGCCCGCCTACTTCCAGTACTCAAAAAAATATGTAAGTAGCGTGGCCCATGCACTTCGTCGCCGCCTGTGTGGCCAGCATCAATTGCTTTGTGCAGCCTCAGCATCAGACCAAAGTGCGTTTTTTTTTTTGTACTCCCTCCACATGATTGACTGGCCACTTTGCAGTATCCCCTTATCCTCCCTGCCTTCTCCTTTGCAAGCATGAAACATTGGGGGGGGGGAAAACTTGAGCGCAGAACTGACAAGGAGCCGAGTACAGCACACCTTTTCACCAGCATGCCAATGTACAAAGTTACCTTCCACACAGGTGTGGCTTAGCCACCATTGTCCTGGCGCACAGACTTACTCCCAGACAGATGCTACTGGTCAAAAATCTGAGGAGTGCTACATTGCAAATGCAAACACAAAGTCTGTGCCCTAACCCACAGTCTTGGATGTCCCTGCGGATATGCCCTCGGATGGGGAATCCCTACTGTTCTTGGACACGACTGAAGAGGCTCCGGGTGCGGTCCCCGCGTATGAAACGACCACACCGTGTGATGAGAAGGGTGCCAAGAAACAACAGGTGCATTCTGTATTTTAAACACCTGAGTTAGGTAAACCTAATATCCTAACCTGTTTTCCTCAAAATCCTTCTATACCTCCATTACCACTCCCAACTCCTCACTCCCTGCGCTTGTGGCACTGACTCGCAGCTGCAGAAGGTAGCATGCACCAACTTCCTGCAAGCGGAGCTCTTGTGTCCTCAGTGCTGGCTGAATAAACACAAGACGATGCCCACACACTGGGTGGTGGTGTGGAACAAAAAGGAGCAATTTTTCGAGAAACATGACTTCGGTCAAGTGATGAAGAACGCTGTCGTCGCGCTCAGCCATTATGGTCAGCAGTTTCCCGATGCAAACATGGGACGGATATTCATGTTGGTGGAGATGAACGGGATTCATGCCATTGCCATTTCGCTCTGCCAGTGCAAGACACTTGATGGGAGGTGTGGCGCCCCGGGATTCCAGCAACTCTTGCAGGCGGGTATATTTCCTGGGAGTGTAAAGGAACCGAAAATAGGCTATATGCTGGGCCTACTTGAGTCCTACCATTGGCAGCGGAACCAAGGAAAGGGTTCCGCTTACAACTTTGTACACATTCTGCAAAGGATGGCAGATCCCTTCTTTACAGGTACACTTCCACCGGTTTTCACGATCACCGGTGTTCAAGCGAGGACACTAAAACGATCTTAGGACATATACATCAATTTCCTCGCAATCAGTCGATTTCATCAACATCTCGAGGTCATCATGGGACATGGACATGCACACGGGCTGGATATCACTCTCCCTGGCAAAGTCGACCGCCTGTACCCCAATCACCCAATAGAATATCTCGGTCTCCAGTGTGCGGCATGTCCAGAAAGAGGTGTGAATATGCCCTTGATTGTTAACGTACCAAAGTATCTTCGGTGAGTGCGGACATGAGTTACCTACCAACGGGACGACACTAATGAAATACCAGCCACCTTGTTTCACAGTATTTCACGCTGGATGGAAACTTCAAGGCCAACCTTTTCTTCAAACGTGACGATGGTAGCAACACAGCCCTCACGGATGGAAAGATGTATTTCCCCTGTCAAACAGAGCTCGAACGGATAGCAAAGGAGTATGTAGTCCCGGAAGAAGACAAGGTAAATCAGTTTTGTCGCTGTTGCTGCTCACCGCTGATGACAAATCGAAGGAAGTGCTGTGTAAGGCGCATATTGGGTCTATTTGGCACCAGGGACAAGTGAAGTACGGGAATATGGCTGTCAGTGGTGTCGTTGCCTGTGTGTGTGATCATGCCATCGCGGGGTCATTCATTGACATGATCAAGGGTGAAGCGTGAGTCTCTCCTTCTCGGCAATGAGGTTGCATGCTGATTTCTCCGAATAGGTTCGTGCTCAGCACTTATGCACAACATGAGCATTTGAAGCACACCAACTCACCACCTCACGGTCCAGCAACATCTATGCCAACCGTTGTCAGTTATGACAGCTGGTGTTCTTTCACCATGAATCTGGTCAACCGGGCGATCAAACTCTTTCCAGAAGAGACTTGGCTCCAGACTCTACTGGCGTCTGTGGAAGGTCAGATTCCGGCGGATCACATTAACAGGCACGGAATCTATTGCCAGGCTGTGTGGCAGGTAATGTATTTTGCGTGCAGGGGGCATTTCCACGGGGAGACAGCGGAGATGCTTTGGGTGTTTCTGAACCCCCTTGGCTCTTCAACACGCCAAATGACTGGGGTAGTGCGGCACAACATCATCAATTTTTTGATGGATGCATGGAATATGCTGAAGGTGCTCGGCCAAGGTATGGCTGTGTCGCCTGCGGTTCAGTGCTGTCAATGACTCATATTTGGCAGCGGAACTTCTTGCTGCTGAGCGACTCGATGCGCTTCGGCTCTTCGAGCTCCACATGGTTGTGGTGGAGGACCTCAACAGGCAGCATGCCACTGAAGTCGCTGGTTGGTCACGACTGTCACGAATTACTACCGAGTCTGCCGGTGGCAAACCTTGAAGTATCTATCAGCACGAGTCGACAAGAGGTACGCCTGCATTGAATTTCGATGCGCATTTGGAGCTTAAGAGGTTCAGTGCTCACAATAAATAATATGCTGGCCTCTATGATCGCTGAAGAACGAGAGAAATTGGCATGTGAAGACGGGTACAAGGCGAAAACATCGGTGGCACAGTGGATTCATGACGGAATGAACATCGAGCATCAGCAGTAAGCATGTCTAATGCGCTGCAATGCAGAGTCGTTCTGATTGCGCTTCTGGATAGCCACCAGGAGCATCCCTTGCAGGAGACTTGGGCGAGCATCACGAAACTGCGTGACTCCCTTAATCTCGATCTCAAGAAATTCAGGGAATGCCAGCGGGAGATATACCCGCGTCTCAAGCTCAGCACGCTGGATGTAGACAAGCCCAAATTAACATCGATCCAACTGCTCTCATAGAAATCAAGTTGCAATGTAGTGAGGCCAGCAGCGGTATTCTCACTGTCCGAGTGGCCTCACTGGAATTGTCTGCGGTGAAGAAAGCTCAGGAGCTGGATTACCGGGGCCAGGCAGGGATCACATGTTTGCAGCGAAACCTCCAAAAGGCGGAGCTCATGAAGTCATTCGAGATCATGATGTACAACAAGGCACATGCTGCCCTGATCCATCTGGGGCACATGGCAAAGGACACTGTTGAGCCCTTCCCACCGCTAAGCCCCTGGGACACACAGGAAGGAGACGCACTTGCATCGCACGAAGGGGGGACTCGTGGTTATTCGATGGGACGGCATGGTATTTGCAGAGCGGGGTGACTGTATCATGCACAGCGGTAGCTTCGACGCTGTCCCCGAAAAACAGGGGCCAAGATAGCAAAGAGGACGAACCCAGCTTATTAGTGGGTACTCAGATGCTGAAGCACTCAGGTACGGCAGCATCCCTCCTACAGAGTCTCTTACCTGCACTGACCTATCGTTAGGCTTCACAAATATTCCACGCACACCCAAGCGTCTCAAGGACATCGCTCCAGACAATGTGGTTGTGGAGTCATGGACATTGTCGTCCGAGGCCAAGGACAGCAACTTGGAGATGTCGCTGTCTAAACGGGCGAAGCAGCAGCGGGAAAAGCGCGGGAAGAAGACAAAGGCAAAGAAGCCAGATGGTTGGATATGGCTTGAAAGGTTGACAAGGGGACAAACTCTGGGCAACGACACTAAATTAGCAGAGTACAAGACGGAAAGTAAGTGGCACACTATATCTACTTGGTATGGGCTGCATACTGACACTGTTCTAGGTGACCGAGTGCAGTGGTTCCGTGCCAAAGCGGAAATGTACCGCTAGTTGGAGCGCTATGAACCCAAGCACGGCAAGCTCATGCACATCACCAAGAGGTTTTGCTGTGATAGCGTGGTGTGGGCGGGACTGGCGGACTGTGAGGAGGAGCGGAATAGGGGACTGAATGGTGCAGTGATGTTTGCTTGGATGCAAGCCGCCATGTACAGGTGGCTGGAGCACAACACCAAGATGGTCTTCAAGAGCGCCAAGTCGGGCGCACATTACGATTGGGTATCAGCGACGACCTTCGAGGAGCTGATCATCAAGATCAACGGGTGGCGCAACATAGTCTTCAAGTGGATGGATGACATGGTGAGTGCCACAGGTTCATCATTTCAACTATTGTTTATTCACTACATATTAGGGCATACATAGAGTGTACAAAGATTCCTAGAGCAGCAGGGTTGTACTGCTTGTGTAACGTAAGCCTCGCAGGACTTGAGTTTGTGGTAAACACTTCAGTCCCACGGGACTCAAGTTCCGTGTATAGGACATGTACACCGCGCATTTCATTAACTGTGTTTTGCACACGGAACACTTAATATACCACATATATGCTACATTTTTCTTCTGTTTGTTAGTAACTCTCTATACACGACCCTATGACTCACATGTATTATGTAGCTCACTGGTCACATGTATCCGTGCCAGCAAGACCAATATCATGACACTTAACCCTTATCTACCACCACGACTAGCACCTCAACAGCCTCAAGAGCTTCCATTGTAGAGCTAAGACTCCAAGAAGAAGCCCGAAGGCATAAGGTGAGTAGTCATACTGTTTGAACCCTTCCATGGGACTTCGTCCACTGGGAAACTTGACTCTCGGCGTAGTCCCGCCTCTCATCTGAAATATCCAACGGAGGTTAAGCTCTAGAGTAATAGGGAACCGGAGTATCCGATCCTGGCAATAGAGCTTGCAGGGTAGACCGTTTAATAAAGAGTCTTTACCACATTATTCAGCTCCTCGTGCCCACCAGTACCTTTGGAGCTATCAAACCCGTGTGAGCTCGTAGAGCCTCACAATGGAGTTGTGGGACTTGAGTTGTGGGGACTTAAGTGGGGGGTGCATGAGGGGGTACCCATAAATGTGTGCCATACACGTGTGGCAGGGAGCCTAAGTGGAACTTAAGTTCTGCATGCACTTGAGTGCGGCAGGCGGTAATATCGCCCAGAACTTAAGAGGAGCTCATCCTATTTTATAATTGGAGCGCAGCTCGATTTGGCTCTCAGGACTGGAATTAAAGAGGAAAGCAGCCCGAGTTGGCGTGGGACAAATACAAACGGTCTGCAGGAAATAGATTATAAGTAAGCAAACTTGGAGTAAAACAGGCGAGAATCTTACGCAGACCGCGTGGAAAAATAGGGGGCAGAAGGCGGGAAAGCGAGGAATTAGGACAAAGTGATGAAGGATTCTCTGAAAGAAATCTGTAAAGTCAAGGTTGGTTCCTAGCCGGGACAACAACAGGGCACAGCATGACTCCCTTTAACCCAGAAATTTTCAGACTCATTTTTGGGTAAAACTGCAGACAAGGTCAAGTATTAGAACAATGTCGGTGCATGAGAATCAAAGATTGCTGCTCAGTGGGTTTATCCCGAGGTGGGATGGAGTGCGGGTGAGTACTACTAGTGTGAAGCAAATTACTGCACAGGTCAGTATCACAAGTCCCAGTCAGTATAGGGTGACTCAGCATTTCGGCATCGGGATTTGGGACTCTGTTCGGAAACTGAGAGACATAAGTAGTAATAAATCGGAAATGTGTACGACTCACTTGAAGACACAGGTTGGAGTAATTGATGGTTGCAGCCCAGAGTTTGTGGACTTGGCTTGAAAGGTTGGTCAAAAGCCCGAGACAAATGTAATGCGACTCACTTACTGTGTGAATGCAGACACGGGTTCCGGATAAACCTCGCCAAACAGGGTTCAGCGAGAACTGAGGACAAGGTCAAGCATTAGGATGAATCCACTGTACACAATCCTAGATTGGTTACCTTGAGCTGGTTTAGGCTCAAATCCAGCCTGTCGTATCGAAAGTAAACTGTCGATAGACAGGCTGGTCGATCTGAGTTTGAATTTTTGATTGACATATTTTGTCTCAAAAAGGTTATTCTGGACCGTTTGCTGATATGTTGTACTTGATCAAATTCATCGGTTTAAAATCCCAATTCACTGGGGGACCATTTCAGACTCCATTCGTGCTTATCTGAAGGCAAACAAGTCAGGTTTGAGTGCAGTAGCGGTAGATTGATTGTGTTGTGCTTTGCCGCCACACGGAACACGGTCTGGAATAGCCTTTTTGGGACAAAATATGTCAATTGAGATTTCAAACTCAGATTGACTGGTCTGTCTATTGACACTTTCATAGACAGACAGTCACTGGTCTAGAGCTGGTTGAGCATGCAGGATTTGAGTGCACATGCATTTGAAAGATGCTTGGGGCCGCTGCTCAAGGCAAGTCACACATGAATAGGAATTCACTGGAGTACCAAAGGAAAACACACTTGAACTACCGGCCAATTCGGGATCTTACGGCGCTTCCGGCGGAGATTGGGACTGGGAATTAAATTACGAGTACTTATTTAATCGTTTTTTAATCAATCGAAATGAGGTTTTGAAGGTCTTACGACCTTTGATCACGAATTAAGTGTTCAAGCTGAACCAACACTAAATTTTTCTTTTTTAGGTCCGTAATCTTTTTAGGGGCTGTGCTATTGACTTTAGTGGCTGTGTGCCTCATAATTTACTGATCAACTCACCATTTCCCCTGGTGCTTTGCATCTCCCTCCCGTCCACTGTGATGAGTGACCATAGGTTGGCGAGAAGCGGCGAGCCTTTTAAAATTTCAATTCTCAATCTTAAAAGTTAAGAGCCACTGTCACTGGCTGGTCACAGCAGGCAGTCATGGTTTAGCAATGGAATCCTGTGTTTAACCGGCCAATGTGCATCCCACTCCTATCTGCCACAAGGAGCAGTGAGCCTTTATAATTTGTTAGTCAAATCTCTTTTTGCAGTAGCCGGTCATATGCTATATAATTGCACAGGTGGGAAGATCAAATTAAAATCAGTGCCTTTCTGCCACCAGAGCAGCTTTGCCTCAACAAATCTTTATGAGGGCTTTATGGATCACCCACAGCCTACAATTTATGATTTTGACATGTAGGATCAAAACTTAATACTATCCTGTACATTGTTCTAGTGGCTCGGGTTTGCTGATTAAGATTGATTAATCACCTCTCTAGGCAATATGTGTATCACCTGACACTCATCTCACACTGATTAAAAGTTGGTTTCAGCAGCAACAGGGAGCAGTTCAGGTCAGAGAGCAGATTTGTTGTTACAAGTGATTGAAGAGAACTTGTCTCCCCATGTGGCGAGGTTCTCCAAACATGCGAGCACCTGCTCTGCGAGTATCGAGGACCAACAGCACATTCTCAGGAAGGCCTCAAGGGATTTGTCCCTGCCTGAAATACTGGGTACCCCAGACAGCATCAAGGCCCTGGTTGAATTCCTCGAGAAGTCCGGGGCATTCACGAAGACCGGGAAGACACACCATGAACGAGAACTTCCATCCTAGGATGATGAACCAGACCCGGACATGTCCGATGATGAATCTGATGGTGAACGATAACCAGCAGTGCCACAGCCAGCCCCATATGTGGAGTACTTGCACCACCCCGACACCCCTGCCTCCCCCCTTCCCCCCCTTCCCCTCTATGTTTTATGTGCTATGAATTAAGGCTATTATAACCTGCTAAACCCACTGCTACATGCCATCTTATCCATGATGGCCTTGAACCATCCCCTCCCGAGCTGTACTATACCCACGCTGACAGGCTGGCCCTGTGACCAGGCGTGAAGTCTTTCAATTTTGTGTCTGTTGTTACTCACTAGGGCTATATAAGCCCAATAGATCATGCTCCAGGGAGCCAGTGTGAGGTCCGAACATCTAGCTAAGGATATACTATGTGTGCTAGCTGTAGGCGCTCAGTTGTGATAACGGTACCATTATGGGCCAGATTCCCAAGGGCTATACTATCTTTAGTGAAAGGTCATCCATCTGCTCTGTGAGGAACTGGGACTTGCCTGCACATTCCTACCAAGGATATAGTTACCACATGCCATCTGGACAATGAGCAATACACTGGGGGACACGATTAGAGTTTGTGCAATGTCACAGCAGTCAAAGCGACCTCGCGCGATGACAAGTCCGAAATTTCCTAATAAAGCCGATCAGGCTTTTGACAGGAAGTGTCAACGGTTTAACCGGATCGATGATCAGGCCAACAGAACAACAGATCTGTGCGGCTAAATAGAGATCATTCTGCTCGCTTTATTTAAAGCCCAGAAACCATATGGAGCTGTCATTGAATGCATGGGATCTGCAGTGCAGCAACTGCGGACTCGAGTCAGAGTGGAGCAAACCATGCGGTCAGTTCCTGGTGTGACTGAGAACAGAGGTCTCAGCCACCATTAAAATGATAAACATATCATTTTCTCGTGACCTGACTTTCAACAGGACCAGTTCCATAGCTAAATGAGCTCGGAGTGTTTATCCGACGAGTTCTGAATACCTGTTTGTATTATTTTGTGACCAGATATTGTGATTTCCTTATTTGGATCTCTCATTTGTATAAATACCCGTAGTTCTCTAGGAGGAAGCCAGTAGATTCTACCCTTTTTTACCCAGAGACCAAGGCTACCAAGCTAGGTCCTGTGTGGGAATGTCTAGACACTATTTGACATAACTCTAAGAACTTCTAGTTCTCTCAGTTAGCTTACATTGTGGGAGTATCTTTAATTTTGATTGACATTTGAACACAGGACAAGTTGAGAAGTTCGAAAGAGCTAATCAAGTGCAAGTTACAAATTACCAGTATGCGCGAACAAGTTGAACATCAGATTTCTGTGGAGCTGCGACCTTCGTCGTTACTTTGCCATAGTTATCAAGCCAGTTGCCAGAATACAAGTTGCCAGATAAAATCCTGTTGATCTTAAGATCACCCTGGAAGTAATTTCAAACCCCTGTTACACCAAACCCACTTTCCTTACCCTCTTGAGGTTGTGTTAAGCACCTAGAACAGTCTGGTTGTCCCAAAAGTCACCTTTAGCTAAAAACTGCTGTTGCGTTGTAAAGTCCTAAATTGCTGCTGCCTAATACCTGGTAGGAACCCCGAACTTGCGCGTTTGATAGTTTGAGTTGTTGTGTGCTGTTGGTGTTGTTGGTTCACTTTTGTGTTCAGCTTTCATGCTTTATTTCACCTGTGGTTCAATAATCAGTGTTTCACCGCCTCTTCTGTTCCTGGTGTCAAAGCCCCAGCAGCATAAAAAGTGGTCCAAAGTGGTAGCGCTGCCGCCGGTGGCAGCGGCTCTCCTCTCACCAACCTTGTTGCTGCACCCACCTCTGTCCATGCTGGATGTTTCGCACCTGCTGCCTGCACCCGCAAGCATGCCTCCATCAGCACCAGCCTCTGTGCATTCATCGGCCATAGCACCTCCGTCTGTGTTGGGCACAGCCCCACCCGCTGTGCCACCTGTGTCCTCAGCCCTGCCTCTGCCTCTGCCTCCTGTTGTATCCGAGCACGACAGCACATGGTGCGGGCACAGTGCAACCGCCATCCTTCTGGTGGTACCCCCGTGCCACAATCCAGAGCTCTCTGCGATGCAGATTGAGCTGACGGTGCACTTCAGCACTGTCTACGGCCCCGGGGGAGCCCCGCTCAGGCATGCATTCATGGGCATGGATGGGGAAGATGATGCTGTCCAACTTGTGCTGCTCACATCCATGCATTTGAAGCTCCCCAGCCCACTCTCACCCATCGAGAGTGCACAGTTGCTCCCAACGGAGCCGGTGTCTCTCACTGTGATTGCCACGGGTGACCTCAACTTAGACGTGAACTTCAACTTCCCAATGGGCGGAGCTGACACAGACGGAGCTGACACAGACTTCCTCATGGTCAACACGGAGGATACGGGCCCTGCTGATGCGGCCTTCAATTCTCCGAACCCAATGAACCCTGCCTCTGCTGCCAAACCATATGCGATACCTATTGACAATGGTGGCAGGCCCTGCCTGGCTGCTTCGAAGGTGGTCAAGGAGGGCTGCCAGCGGATGCTCCAGGGTGCCATGGAGACTGTGATTGCCAGCGGGCTCCCCAAGGCACACCATTATCAAGGCATTCTGAGCGGAGCTGAAACGCATCCAGGAGCTGGGGGTCGATCTGAAGGCCCCTAAACTCGGGTGCTGGAATCGTTACCAGAGTTACACGAACCACCACAAAAACCGGGTGCACGAGCAGCAACACATCAATGTAGACTATGTCTGCAATGACGATGAAGAACCTTTGCTACTCGACAACAACGAGCTGCTGGAGAGCTATTCACAGTTCTTGAAGTTCTGCGAAGATTACGGGATTAACCCTGACCTCATCTTTGACCTGGGGCTCACCAATGCGCATTTGTGAAGTGGATGGATATCTATGAAGCTTGCATAGGCTTTTTCTCCTTCTTTCATATTTACCAGACATCCTGCTGATGCCCTTGCTTTTAAAGTTACATGATGGTGCCAAGAAGTATGGCTGGTATAGTTTTCTCGTTACCACCAGCTCCCACATCAATGAGGACACCAACCTGGGACGAGTCATCATCACCGGAGGCCTTGGCAATGGTGCAGTGAGTTGCTTTCCTGTACATGGGTTAGTGCTGTATTCTGACTTCGCAATTCTCAGCTTCTGTCCACATTGAAATGGATGGAAGATGAGCTGGTTGCGATTGTGAAATCAGTGGCATAGTATGTGTATATTTATTTTGTGCACTGCATCAAGCTAACAGCCGCCTAGCGCCAGCAAATTTAAACAGACTGTCCTCACAGCAGCAGAGGCCAGCTCCGATGTGCCATAGGTGGAGGGGTTGGAGGTACCAGAGGTGTAGGAGGTGCTGAAGGTCAGCTCCTCGAAAGTCAAATCAGACTCTGCGCCCCACCGCAACAAACATGTTTTTGGTATCAACAAGATGCGCGAGGACATGTCTGATGCAAGCAAGGCCAATGTTGGAATTAGCATTTTCTACAACATCCTCGGAGGCCAGAACTTCGCGTTCTGCAATCTGGTTGATGTTTTTCCAAAGATTTACAGGCTTCTGGGGTGGCCAACGGGTGCCCGGCTCCCATTCCTGTGCAGCACGGACAAGGGGATCGGTGCCTTTTGCACTGCCGAGATTATCACCATCTTCGGGGCTCTCAAAGTGTGGAACACACTAGAAACCGGTAGTGCCACCTCCATGGGCTTGCGTATCGAGAAATGTCCTCATTCAGATGGTATGTTTGTACTTTTTTCGTTTTAACCCTACTGAACACGGTCTCCAGGGGACTACATAATCTTCACACATGACTATTTGAGGCCCGCCCCCAAAGGTCCCCCCTCTGACCTGGCTGTTATCAAGCACTGGCGGACTTCCGGGGGTGTTGCCCTGCCAGTTCTGGATGGTGAGGGTGACATGTTGTAAGACTTGGATTGAGTTTAGCAAAGGGGAATTGTTGTCCGATGACCCTGGTGGGAGATAAGGCTTATAAGGTGGTTGCCTGCTGGCAACAATTGAAAAATTGGCTGGCAATGGACGAACCACCCAGCATCCCCACAGCACGCCAGTAGGCATACAAGGGCTGTATAGGGCCCCAAGAAGGCCTACTAGAAGGGGGGAACCAGGGCAGGCAGCATGAGCCCGGAAAACAGCCCCGTGCAGACCCCAAAATCCCAAAACAACTGGTTATAGGGGACACGTGGGCACACCCACATGTGCAAATGGTGGGCACACCCACATGAACAGGTGGGCATACCCATGTTGATGGATATGCCCAATAGGGCTGGTCATATCCATGGATCTGGGACCTATTAGGGCCATCCTCTCATTGGCAGAGTCAGTCCTAGCGAGGGTAGTTTCGAGGTAGCCTGAAGTGACTTACGCTCTTGTTGTATAGCTCTGTAAATAAATGAATTTTGGTGTACAATATTTGAGAGAGTATCTCGGGAAAGGGAGAAAACTGGGACGTTGATGGTGGGGCGAACAAAGGCGGATATTATGAGTACTTATGTAATCATTTTTAATCAACCAAATGAGATTTTCGAGGTCTGGTTAAAAAGTGTCCCAATCTAAGTTTGTAAATAAAATAGGGGCTGTGCTATAGAATTCAGTGGCTGTGTTGAAGTGCCCTTAGTGGCTGTCCTTTAAAACTCCTTCGTTTTTTATGAGTTTATAGTGGCTGTGTTGATCTCTCGTAATCTTTTCTTTGATTCTCGTGCAGGTTCGATTCTCTCGGTGCTCATTCTTTTATTTACAGGCTTATTGGGTTGCATTTTTTTTTCTCTCTTTCGGGGCCCTTTGAACGAGCTGTACTTGTTCTATCACGGTCAAAGTTGGAGGTGCTTCACTGTGTTCCAGGGCCCTGGAGACAGGGTGTGTGCAGGCACGGAGACACTGTGACAGGGGAGACACAGGGGCCCCACAGGTCTGCCTCCAAGGCCTACCCGATGTCTGTCTACATGTGTCAAGGTTGATATGACTCATGCAAGTACCGTAGATGAGAGACTCTGTCCACTACACAGCCGCCGGCATCGGTCGCATTGCCAGGTTTGGCATCAATCCGGTCTGGGCCTATCCACCGAGAATGCCGTCCAATGTCCACAGTTCTTGGATCATCTCCGATACCTGGAAGTAACAGGCTTCGAGGATGTTCTTATTGTCATCTCAGTAGAGTATCTGTGCCACAGTGAAAATATGTTAGAGGGGGCAAAATCAAGCAGGTTGATATGGGATTGATTATTATTTATGTATGCGCACAAGTCGGCACCAAGATTGGACTGTCGGATATGTACAAGCCAAGAAGTACTACAACGAAGTTTCAAGTTCAACTGTTGTGAGAAGCTGCCGACCGGCTCGCAATCAACACAGGAAGCCCCGACTCGTTCGGTTCTGGATAATTGCCCCAATCCTTCAGTAAGTTCCGCTTCTCGCGGTCGGCGCAGTGCACTCGAGCCACTCCGTGATAAAATCGAAGTTGTATGGTGCGAAGAGGGGGATCCGATGCGAAACTTGGTCAGTGTAAACACGATAATATACAGTGTTCTCTGTCTGTTTCTGGAGCGAGTATCGTCCCACCAGCGCGTGAGCTCATGAATGAGGTCGGAGAAGTATCATCAACAAATGTTGTGGATGTAAGGATAACTTACTATTGTTGTGTGCCAGGCTGGTAGCAAAACCTCAAGAAATTCGACCTTTTCCAGTGCAGCCCGAGCAAGGGACATGTCAGTAAGAGCAGCCATCCTAACCTTCCAAGCCTCCTTCGTCTCGCGTGTTTCATCCTCGGGACCCGAGACCTCGTCAGAAAGGTATTCTTGATGTACGAGACCCTTCAAAACGACAGGATCAAGATGATACTTGTCAGCGTATGCGTCGAGGATCTTCTCTGAGCTCTCCCCATGGTTGACTCGTGAATAGTTGTCAGTTGTAAAAAGTATAACACGTACGTGGAGATGCCTTTGACTCTGGCGATGAGCTTGAGCAGTGAGTACGCGCCTCCCCCTTCGACGTTGTTCGCACGAAGCCACTGCCTCTTCAACGATCGGAACGAGTTTTTTGCCATATCTTTGAATAACTCGACACCGAGCGCGGGTCGTTCATTCTACGGAGTTCTAAGATCCCTCGCTCCAAACCTTTGCTTGGAAACTCACCTTTAACTCATTTGCCGCCAACTCCGCAACCTCGGCGAAAATTGGTTCGTTCCGTGGGTCTGTGACATTGAAAAAAACGGTGTACGGCCGCACTACCTTGAGTTCTCGGTCGAACTCCGCTTTAACAGAGCCAACCTGGACTCCTCACTTTGGGCCATCCAGAACTGGATAGTGACGGATCCGCTTTCCACAATCTTGTCCTCCAGGAATATAAAGAGCCTCCAGAAGCTGGAGCCAAGAAGAAGGAAGTAAAAAAAAAAGTACATAAGTGCGAGTTTGCCGGGCCGTGCCGCGGCCATCACCAACCCCGCCTCCTCATTCCACAGATTCAGCAGTATGTTCGCTTTTTTCAGTGGAATACAATTGTTGCCTAATTATGACCGACTCGTTGAATGCAGTTCAACCATTGGTGGCTGGCGTGACTTGCACCTCACTGCACGCAACATAAATGATCACTGTCTTTCTAGCCTCAAGGCTTTCACTCTGAACGACTTGGAATCCTGGTATTCATAGTATTGATTTGCAAGGATCATATCTGGTCACGCCCGCACTGGGCAGCAAGGCGCAAAACTACTCTATTCGATCGCGGTGGAAGGTAGGTGGTCCAAATTCTTCGTCGAAGATCGTGTGGTTGTGGTTGAAAGTCAACATTTTTGAATAAAAATGGCCGAATCCAAGCTGGTGGGTGGGAGGGAACTGAACATCGTTGCCATCCGGGAGACATGGAACAACGCTCTCATCCAAAAGATCCTCGATGAGATCACCGTTGAGGTTTAACGGTTCCTTGAGCTCCTTCTTAACGGCAAGAGAAAGGAACCCACCGCCATTACACATGTATGGCATTCCTGCTCTGAGAGATTCCCGCGTTTTTCCTGACCCATTAAGCTGATCGAGGGAGTGGAAAGGACGGCCTCAAGTTCTGGGGTCGGGACCAAACCCAATGTGCGCATCCAATCCGCAGCCTCATGCGTCGTAGCTTTTTCTTGCCCGAGAAATGTTAGTTGAAGCTCCTGATGACAGGATGCAGATCGTTCCCAGCGTCACTGAGAGGAGCTACGGCATTGAAAATGGCTGCGTGGGGGTCGGGATTTCGTGATCCGGATGGTCAGGCTTCATGTAGAATGGCAAACAAATCTTGCCGATCTGAATGAAACTTTTAGAGCAGTTCATTCGGGGTTTTGTTTAAGGGAAAGGCCTCACGTCCTCAATTTCCTTCAGGAATTCGGACGATACGACAACCAGTACAAGGAAGGAAAGTTACAAATCAAACCCAAAAAGCATGTTATATTAGCCAGAACACAGACATCAATTTACGACGGAGATTCCAGAATACTGTATAATTACATTCAATTCGACCGGGGGTGTGACGCGTGACCCGAATTCCCAGTTCGACTATTCGACCAGGGCCGAAATTTCGCATGACAGAACCGAAATTGTCGACCACTGGAATGAAAATTTTCAAATTTATGCATTGTGAAGGAGATTTTGAGCAGTTTTGACGCCTGCATGATGAAAATTACATTCGACCAGGGGTGAGTGACACGTGACGAAACACCAATATTCGCCATCGACCAAGGGGGAGTGACACGTGACGGTCGAATTGAATGTAATAATACAGTACTTGATTGAAAGTTGATGACCGGAGTCGCGCAGGTGTGAGATGCGTTGCCAGCAGCATGCGGCTTGCCTTTTTGTCCATAAAAAATAACTTTTCTCGGGCCCAAGCCAGTCGATGCAAGTCAAGCCCAAGCCGTACTGCGCACAAGCCCGACACAAGCCTGCAATTCTGAGTGATAGAGGTACTTGTTTCGTGAAACAGAGCACGTTGGGCAGAGGGAAGCGAAGAAGCAGCTCAACATAGCACAGTCCGGGACGAATCTGGGAGAGTATATTTACATGGTTCAATTTGGCAACGGTGCCGGCAAAAATTGAACGGAAGTAATGATGCCAGCGTCACCCGACTCTTGAATCCAAGTACACAGGGCCACGGACACAAAAATTTATCTAAGCAAGCCAAAGCCGCTTACAAAAGCCATTTTACGCAGACTCAAGCCATTAGGCCAAGCCGTAGCAAGCCCAACCCCAGTCGCGCCATCCCAACATTGGTTGAATTAGTCGTTGTTTGATTCCGCTCTTACCGCGGATGATTAGAGCTACTTTCAGATGGTAAGGAAGTGTAGGAGTCGCCTAAAATGCACGGCTAAAGCCCTGCGAAAACAATGGTAATATTTGTGACAAGCCCCACGCAAGCCCGTTGGCCAGGCGAAACGGCTTGTGGCACGTGACACAAGCCGCTCAGGTCCAAGCCCGAGCGTATTCTGGACTCTAAACAATGTAAAAATAATGCACAGCGCACTTGGAAGTCCCTAATATGCTTCGCAGACAGTTCGGGAACCCTTGAGTGCGATGGATGCACTTGACTTTCATTTTCGGACTCTATGGTGAAAATCTAATGTCGACGGTGATGGTTATAAATTCCGTCGGGAGCGAAGTCCAACTTACAATTCCCTTGCTTAAATGTGGAGCCGGATAAATTCAATTTTAAACTCAATTCGGTCTCGGGACTAGCATAGTTCAGTGAGTTTAGACTATTTCAATCTTCAACAAACTTACGCAGTATACATCACGAATTTGGGCTCGACAGACACAGCAAATTGAATAGCGAGGGATCTTCCAGTAACGAACGATGCATAAATACCGTGAGAGCATACTGAGCGCGACAAGCCCGCACATCTGAGGGGAATTGACTATGTGGGCCTGGGTCGTCCCTCGCGGCGACAGTAAATTATCACATCAGCAACCAAGAAGTGTGAAAAGAATGCCAAGCCCATGAATTAGAACACTTTTACGTGCATTGGGGTTGGTAGAATTGAATATAAAGTCCGTGGAACACGGCAATATGCGCAAGCCCGTTTTTTTTTTGGCTGGAGTTAAGCGAGCAAACGGGCTTGTCAAGCCATCAAACAGGCTTGCAAGCCGAGATGCCGGGCTTGGGCTTGACGCTACACCCAAATCCAAGCCCAAGCCCGAAAAAGCCCGTTTGCGCGTGCGCAAGCCCGTTTTGCAAGCCGAAGACGTCACTCTTCATGGCAGATGGATAGATGTCAGAGCGATCTGATCCTCAGTATTCGAATTTGGATAAAAACGGGTATCGGATCGTGTAAGCAGCCCGGCGACCCCCGGGATTATGATACCGTCATACCGTTCGCTGAGAGTGACAAAGAAATTAATTAGAGGTTCAAATCCATTTGGAGGGTTGTCTGACGAATCTTTGCCGGGGGTCAACGGGATGTTGCTTATTGTTATATCCATAGATTACAACTCCTTGGCACGCCGATGACACACTCAGGCTTGGCTTCGAATTCTGCCTTTCGCAGACCCGCGTTCGATTGTTGGTGATATGGAAGGTTGGTGATATGGAAGCACCCCGTTGATTTGTGTCGTAGAGGGCGGATCTTTCATGATCAAATCAGGAAGATGGTCTAGTG
The DNA here is from genome assembly GCA_029378255.1 of Mycena rosella. Lineage (NCBI taxonomy): Eukaryota > Fungi > Basidiomycota > Agaricomycetes > Agaricales > Mycenaceae > Mycena > Mycena rosella. The sequence goes on along the minus strand of JARKIE010000178.1, from coordinate 151,103 downwards.
GGTCTCATCGTGGTTCGACCTACTCGTGCCTCAAATCTCGGCAAATTCATGGAAATGGATGAATGAAGAGTACAACTTCGCAAACGGTTGTGTGCTTTCTGCATCTGGGTTAAGACACATCCCTACATCTCACTGACGGCCGAACCTAGCACATATCAGTCTGATTCCCGGGCTAGTGATATGGCGGGTCGGGCTTGAAGCCCAAGCCCGGGCTTAGGTCGGGCTTTGAAGCCCGACCCATGCCCGACCCGAAGTAGGGTTCAGGTAGGGCTTGGGTCGGGCCCAGAATTTTACCCGACCCGCGACCCGGGCTTGAGCCCGGGCCTCAGTGAGTCTCACTCAGGGTGGGGCAGTTCAACATTGGTAAACTGAAATATAGCATCCCCAGCAAGTCTTCTTACCTTGAATGTGGCTTTGAATGTTGCTTGGCAAGTCGCGATAGTAGGTTTGATGGATTGATGGTTAAACGGTGGTGTTAATAGATTTTGGCCACGCTAGCGAGGGCTTGAACGCAGTGATTAGCTGTTTCAATCAACATCAGCCCCGAGCCGCCCTACACCGTGAACCAAGTATAAGCTTCCTGAAAAGGCTTTATTTGCGAATCGGCGGATCACGCTGGAGAACCGTTTCAAGTCTTATGCTGCACCGGCCATCCCATGTTTTATTATAAAAGGAGTTCGTCCGATAGCCAAACGGCAAGGGTCTCTTGAGCACCCAGTTTCTGCCCCACTCCCCAGAGCACCGACATCAATCCAGCATCAGCTATGCCAACCATCGCTGCTTCCCTGCTCAGCCTATGCCTCTTGTTGGCAACTGCGTCTGCCTCGATCCCCTCCAACTCAGGGTACAGTGTCGTCTGGTCCGACGACTTCAACGGCGACCACTACGCCGCCGTTGACCACAGCAAATGGAACCAGATCTATGGAACTCCATCCCAGAACGGCGAGGAGGAGATCTACAATGCTGGCACTGGCCAGGTGCACCTGTCCGGCGATGGCCAGGTGTACATCGCCCCCACCCTCAGCGGCGATGAATGGCTCTCGGGGCGTCTCGAGAGCACCGGGGCGTGGTCGTGCGAGGACGGCAATGCCATGATTTTCCAGGCCGAAATCTGGGTCCCCAACTTCACCGGTGACCCGGCCCAATTCGCGGGGCTCTGGCCCGCCTTCTGGGCCAAGGGCAACAGTTACCGAACCAGTGGCACGTCATGGCCCCTCTGTGGCGAGTGGGACATCTTCGAGGTCACCGACCGGTTGAGCAACCAGAACCAGGGGACGTTGCACTTCATCGACGCGAATGGCAATAATAACGGTAATTTCAACGGGCGTGTCACGTATGCGGGGGCCAGTACCACACGTGGGCGTTCAAGGTTGACAGGAGGAATTCGGACTGGACGAAGCAGCAGCTTACGTGGTATCTGGACGGCAACGAGTTCTACCATGTCACAGGCGCCATGATTGGGACGTTCACTCAGTGGGAACAATTGGCGTACAAATCCTACTACATTATTCTCAATGTGGCGATCGGCGGGGACTATCCGGGGTACCCGACTTCGCAGACCGTCAGTGGGTACGACGCTTCGATGAGGGTGCAGTATGTCGCCGTTTATAAAACGTAAAGGGCGGCGAGGATGCCTGGGAAAACGATAGTTGTTCATCTATGTAGTTTTGGAATTATTTTTAGTTAAATTGGTTTAGATGTACGCGTTGTTAAGCCTGCCTTCGATTATTTATAACTTGATTTGCAAGTTGTTGCGTTGTTGCGTTTCTCCCATATACCTCCCCACCTGCACAAGTGATGTTGCATTTCCCACACTAGCTCGAGTATATTGCACTACCGGTGAAGTAGTTGAAAAATCGTCCATGGAATCGAACACTCACCTTGCTCTACGGTGATCAATGGAACATCCTTTGTTGGATATTAGCGATAGAAAGACTATACATTGAGCGCATACATCTAGATCTCAGAATCGACCCTCTCATTCAAACTGAATGTGCTAAAAAAGAATTGAATGCATTCCACATAGACACATGAAATTGAAGGCTACGAAGTGAAGCATATCAGGCAAGTACGATCATTGAAAAATCAAAACCAGCTTTTCACCCAGCCCCGAGTGTTCTTTACTCCCCGTTTTATCCCCCCAATTGGCCCTGAAACTTACTGCATGCCCAACCAAAACCATAAAACCAGACGCATAACACGGATGAGGGTTAACAACGTGGATTGCCCATGCAGTGTACGACTCGGCGTTCTGCAAAGTGATGAGATCGTAAATTTCTGTCGGCGGTGCCGTGCCCACCCTAATCATGGCCAGAAAATCGGGTTCCCAGTTGTTGAACAGACGACACACGTCTTGGGTGGCCGCATCTGTGACCATAGGTCCTTCGCGTGGTCCTCCTTCCATTTCAGGGCAGGAGTGAAAACAGTTCAATCCGATGTTGGGTCCGATGGGATGGGAGATGACGTGCTAAGCGATGTGAGCAAAATTCAACATGCCTTGGATTACGACTTGCCATGTTCTTTCCACACCACTGACCGTGTTTTAGCAATGAAGCGATGGTTCAGTTAAGTGCAAGCCTCACTAGTTTCGGGCCCTCTAGCCCAACGTGCTCTGGAAAAGCCTCCGCGAGTTTTCTCTTGGGCACCGTGCCACGATAAACAACAGTCCAACTGAACGTGGGTGAAATGTACTGTTCATAGTCGCGCCCGAGCAATTATGGGTACTTATGTAATCGTTTTATTAATCAGCTGGAAATAAGGTTTTCAAGGTCTCGGTGAATTGAGTCCCGTTATCAAGTTTGTAACAAATCTAGGGGCTGTGCTAGTATATTTTTTGGCTGTGTTGAAGCACATTTAGTGGCTGTCCCTTAAATTCTGACTTGATTGAGTTCTTTAAATCCATGATTTATGAAAGATCAACAATTGCTCTTGTGGCTAAATTTGTGTATGAAGTTCTTGAAGTGTTCTATGCTACCCCTGTGTTTCGGCCGGTTGTTTGAACAAAGGTGACAATGTTGAGTTAACATGTTTGCTTCTAAATATCGACTGAGTTCTACCACGTGACAGGAGACTGGGTATGTGAGCTCGGCTCGGGAGGTATTTGGAGGTCGGGGACGATGGAGTACATAAATTGCCTGTACTACTCCGGGATACTTCCCAAAACCGGTGCTCCTAAGCGGGACCGTGCCGTGTAATGCTACCTACCTACCTACCTGTTCATATTTTGTGAGCAATTAGTGGCTGTGCTTTGTATTTTATAGTCAGTGAGCAATCTTCGCCTGTGTTCGATTCTCGCAGGTGTCACTCATTTCTTGTTGCACCTGTGTGAGGAGCTTGATGGGCGGGTCTGTCCAGCAATCACTAGCATTAGTTCGGGTTACCATGGATAAGATTGCTTTGGCAGGCGACTGTTGCGATACTTATTCTTTGGGGCATACATGTTGACATGATGGCTTCAATCTCCTCTTTTCGCCCATCAGACAGAATCTAATGCAGCACCTTGCTGCCACCACCAATCCTGTGAACCTGAAAATTTTCAGGCATCTACCTAATGTCTATGTGTTGTAGGAATTATTATTTATGCCCCACTGTTCCGTGCCTTCGACATCTTTGTTGCACACTCACGTGCACTGCTGGCAATATAATGCAGCGCCTTGCTGTCACCACCGCTCCTAAGGACTTGGAAATACTCAGGCATCTACTGAGCATCTATATGTTGTCAGTATTATTATTCTTGGAACAGTGATTTCCCCGGTTCTGTGCATTCGATGTGTTTGATCCCCCATCAGATCCTCACGTGCGCTGCGGGGAATTGAATTCGGCACCTTGCTGCCACCACCACTCCTTTGAGCCTGAAATTATTCAAGCATCTACCTAACATATGTATGTTGTCGTAATTATTATTTAGGACACGGACTACCCCGTTTCCGTGCAATCAATGTCTTTTATTTTCCCATCAGATGTTCACGTGCGCTGCTGGGAATTAAATTCGGTGCCTGGCTGCCACCACCACTTCTGTGGGCCTGAAATTATTCAACCATCTACTTAACATAAATATGTCAGTATTATTATTCTCAATCTGCTGGTTCACACACATCGCAAACTAGTCCAATATATAAATATGAGGAACCGCGGATAATTTACGAACAAACCAGACTCCCAATATACATGGTGATTCACAAACCCCTAGGTTCTCAGTGACTTCAATATTCTTCTGAAATTACTGCCCTCTGTGACGTCGTAAGCATTTCCGCTTTGCATCAACATACTCAACAGCCTCTAGAAACTGAAAACCTTCAAGAGCTACCTGTTAGCCAGTGGATGTTCCACACCCCAACTAGTCTTGATGTGCTGTCCTTCCGAGGGCAACCTGCACTTGCAAGACACTGCTATTCTGCTCGAAGGATTTTCAGAGGAAGTCGAAATTTGGTATGAGATGAACACGGTCTCCGGATGCGTGAATGGTGCTGGGCCGGACTTTAACATAAAGGTTTGTAACATGCACCAAGAATTTCTGCTCACCCAGTCAATCACTGTGTCGAAAAATGGCTTGAGCACAGTAAGCCATAATTTCTGTTCCACTTTACGATTCCAATTGGTATGATCATTAGTGCTGTGCACCGCTACTGTTCTCCTACCTACGCATAAATATACCCTGTTACCTACATCTACGAATTCATCCAGTCATTTCGTGAGCTGTTAATTAGTGGGGGCATGTGGACCATTGACTGAGAGAAACATTGGTGCCCCTTTAAACACAAAATTTTACTCACTCTGCGAACACATAAACTATGGCAATCTCCGTGATAGGACATGGATCAGCGGCACTTGATGCCAAATGTTGGCTGTCCGTCTGGGCCTCTGGCTTCCTAAGCATTGTCTATAAATATAGTGTTGGCGCATCCAATGTATGGTGCAGCCATGTTGCACAACACTCAGGTGTAAACACAAAAAACAAAGTACTATAAGTACGAGTTTGCCGGGCCGTGCCACGGCCATCACCCCCAAATGGAAATGTACCTAATAAGCCCCGCACCTCAGGCACCTCCGCACCTCCGACGGCCCTTTTAGGGGGTTTTCACTAACATGAAATAACCCCAAAAATAGGGTCATACATAATGGCGCCGGAGGTCGCTTAGGTGCGGCCTTGGCGTGGAACGCATTCGGTGCAGGCGCAGAGAGCAGCGCGCTCCTCAAGTCGTCGCCCCGACTCAAACACCCCGCACCTCAGGCCTCAGGCCTCTCCCTCCATGCAACACCCGCGTGTCCTGCCCCATCAGGAGGACGTCGCGATCCGCGCTTTAAATGGCGCGTGCCCAACTCTTGTCCCGCGAATCAGGACTCATCATTTTCGATGTGCCCGCTTCGTGCGAACACAGCGCTATTTGTTCCATCCCGTGCGCACTTCAATTATTTTCCTCGCTCCTCCGGACGGTACTCCCTCCCTTTTGCTTGTCGTCGACATCCATGTCCGGGAGACTCAGTGGTTCAACACCACCTGAAGACATAGCGAGCTGCTTTTTCTTAGCGCGTAGCTTGAATTTGTTCTTCATTGAATTCCACCGTTTATTCAGTAACCAGGGAGGAGCGGGGACATCCTCGTCGAGTACGGAACTCACTCTGCTTCAGTGAAGGGTTTGTGTATTGCCTGGGAGAGTCGGTGGTTGGACTCCACCCGAGGACATATAAGATGATTGAATGACCACCTTTTTTCCCTGCTCGTGTCTATGTCGGTTTTCCGGGGAGTAAGCCGAGTCTTCGCCACATTTTCAGATCCTCATTTGCAGGTGCTTAGCTAGGGTCTGGGGATATAAAGCTTGATAGGATACGAATCCTCAACCGCGTTCTGATTTAATTCGGAGACCGTGTGCAAGTTCCACTCTGGAAGGCGTCATCTAAATAAACACACTCTCTTGCGGTGCGCACTGCGCAGTCCCGGTTTGATGGTTCAGTCCCGTCACTGACCCAACTACGAACACCTTCTCGTATCTTTCTGATATCACTCCGAAACCGTACGTGAAAAGCCGTACGCTTTCACACAGTTGTTGCAGTTACAGTTTCACCTTCTTCGCCCTGGGTTAGTAGAATAGAGTAGTAGCATAATGCCGCGTCGAGAGCGCCAGTGGTACTATTCCCAGAATACATATTTGGGGTTCGACAGCTGGCAGTGAGCAGGCTTCGAGTTTCCAGGCCGTGATGACATTCACGGCTGGGATAACGAGTTCATTTCTGAGCCACTTCTTCACCAAAGTAGAGGACCCAGAACATCTTCGTGGAGTAAGGACTCTCTTCAGCCCGATGGGAGCTTTCATGTCGGCACCGGAGAGTCGGTGGTTCGAACACACCCGAAGACATGGGTTGGCGCAGTCGGAATTCCTTCTTTTGTTTCCATGGGGAATGACTCCGTGTTGTGAAGATTCGAATGGGACCAGGTACGAGATTTGAGTATGGACTAAGAGAATCGGAAGATCTTAGAAGTGCATAAGAGCAAAACTCATATTGAAGTACCTAGAAGAATCGGAACTAATCTACAGTGAATAAGAATGGACTAGCTAGGTATGAAGACTCACGATCTCAGAAGTGCATAAGAGCAAAACTGAGACCCAAATATTTGGACAATGGCCAGTATTAGTACGCCGGAAACTTTAGAATAAATAGGTACATCAGAACATGTTCACCTGACTCTCTGGATCTCAACACTCCCCCTCACGCCGACGCGGGGTGCTCGAGAACACCGAGTAGCTCGCGGAAACGCGTGAACTTTGGACGTGATAGCGACTCCTTCGTGAATATGTCGGCAATCATGTCATTGGTGTTGCAATAGATGATCGTCGCGTCATGGTTGGCTACAGTCTGACGGATGAAATGAAAACGGTTGTCGATATGCTTGGTGCGAGCGTGGAAAGCACCGTCCTTGGTCAGAGTAATGGAAGATTGACTGTCACAGAAAAGAGTTGTTGGACGCAAAATTGGGATGGAAAGCTCGGTGTGAAGCTTTCGAAGCCATAGGAGATTTTTGGCTGCATGCGTGAGCGCAACATATTCGAATTCTGTGCTAGAAAGTGTGACCAAGGCCTGCTTTTTGGAGCTCCAATCGATGAGGCTGTTTCCAAGAAAGAATGTATAACCAGAAACAGAGTGACGGTCTGAGTGCATCATCCGAATATCCGGTCAGCGCCAGATCCGATCCGCCGAGGACGAGGCTATGATGGCGCGTACTCAGAGATACTTGAAAACACGTCGGAGAACCTTTATATGCGTAGTACGAGGTGCATGCATATATTGAGAAAGATTCGAGACATGATATGTGATCTCGGGACGGGTGATGGTCGCACACATCAGGAAGCCAACGCCCTTGCAGTATTCAGCCGTCTCAGAGCTTGTGAGAATTTGTGATGAAACCGTGGGTGAATCATAGGTCAGATCAACACCGGGCTCCATCGGGATTAAGCAGGGAGCCGCGTCAGACATGCACAAATGAGCTAGAATTTGCTCGACATATGCAGTCTGGCTCAGGGTAATGGTTTTGGATTTCCGGTTGCGCCGGATGTGAATACCAAGTAACCAATTAATTTCCCCAAGATCAACGGTCTCAAAATGTTCGTTGAGCTGTTTTTTGATACGGCTGACATCTGCGACTGTCTTGCCAATGATGGTGAAGTCATCGGTAGCGGACGCGACGATGGTGGACTTGTCTCGGCTGATGAACACGGCTTGGTCGGCTTGGAGAACTGAGTAGCCGAGCGAGATGAACATCTCGCGCAGCTTAATATACCAGCTTCTGCAGCCTTTTTTGGTGCCGTACAAGCTCTTCTTGAGCTTACAGACGAGTTGTTGTCCAGGTCAGACGGAAGGGAGGGGTTTGGAGCTGAATTTAGCGTAGAATTCTGGGATCGCTATATAAATTGTTTCGTCAAACGGCGCATTGAGGTACGCATTTTTGACGTCGGCTTGATGGATTTCCCAGTTATTGGTAGCGGCGATGGGGAGAAGAACTCGTAAATTGGCGTGCCGTACGACGGGCGCATAAGTATCGGTGAAATTTATGCCTTATACTTGGGTTTTCCCATTCACGACGAGTCGGACTTTGTGTTTTAAAAATTCGTTGAAAGCGTCGCGCTTGATAGTAAGGACGTAATGGCACCGGATGATATTGGCCTCAGGCGGAGCTACAACAACGTCCCAGGTGTCGAGTTTTTAAGCTGAGTGAACTCGGCTTGAGCCGCCGGCAGCCAGTGTTGGGCATCATCCCCTTCAAGTTTGAGCGCTTCGTGTAAACTCATCGGCACGTTCTCCGTAACCATCGCAAACTCCACGACCTGGCTGCAAAACGCCGTCACCTTGACATCCAGCTCGAGATCGCAGTCGCTATCCTCCACCTCAAGAATCTCAAATAGTAGTGCCACATCCTCCGTGACAAGTTCCGCCGCACCGGCTTTTCCCTCATTGAGCTTGTGGTAGAATCCGGGCGGTCTTCTGGCAGCGGTTCGTTGGCCACGCCCCGTATTCGGCTCGGGCTCAATCAGGCCGTCACTCCATGGTTTACGGGCGTGTGGAGGTGGTGGTGCGGGCAGACAGGCTCGTGAGCCTCTTGTGTTGGTGCGGGGTTAGGTTCGGGAGAGGGCGATTGGCGAAGGTTTTCGGGGATGGAGGCTCGACGGTATCGGTGAGTCCCTCTGTTTGTTGATTACCCCGTTCCTTCGTCGCCTTTAGGCGATGTTTTCGACGCGTTTGGAGCACTCGGAGTCTCGGGAGTTGTGAGATCATTGTCATCATCCCACTCCCCCTCGATCGAGGCAGTGCCGGGCTCCGTGGCTGCTTTCTTGTCGAAATACATGTCCCTCTCAACCGTTACCCTTCGCTTACCGGGCCAGTAGACTCGGAGACCCTTTGCTTGTTTGTCGTAGCCCATGAATCGCACTTCGGTCGCTTGCACTTCGAAATCTTTCGCGCCTTTGATTTTGACCCAAATCGGAGTTCCCCAGGTCAACAGCCTGGATAAATTGGGTTTTCTTTTTCGTTGCTGCCTCCTTGGGAGTGATATGATTGGGTAGCGCAGATGTCGGCGACCGATTGCGAAGCCATGTGGAGTGCAGCCAGCCTTCGGCCCACAAATATTTCGGCATCCCGGATTGGATCATGATTGCACGAACATGTTCGACGTGCGTTCGCTGTGCTCGTTCCGTGATACTGTTCTTGCTGGGCATGTCGTGGACTGTTAGGTGGTGGACTGCTCCCCATTTCTCCAAATGGTCAGAGAACTCTTTCGAGGTGAATTCTCCCCCTCCATTTGATCCCAGCACTTTGAAAATGCTTCCCCCGCACTGTACTTTCACCTAGGCTTCATATTTCTTGTATTTTTCCAATGCTTCGGATTTTAGTTTGAGAAATAGGCTTTTCCTTCGTGCGTGGATAAATTCATGGGTGTCATCGCGTAGCGGGCGCCGCTGATGGATTGTACTGACATCGGGCCTTTTAGGTCAACTACCACTTTGCCGCCGTACTCGGTCGGCTGTTCGCTTGTCGCGAGCCGCGGGATCGGCAATCGCGCCGCCTTCGCTTGCACAAAAACCTCGCAAAATTGGGGTTTAGAAGACATGTCGAGCTTGATGCCCGTTATCGTGCCCTCTCTAACTGCCCATATTAATGCGTTTTGGTCTGCGTGGCCCATCAGCTGATGGAATTGGAAGAAGGTGAGTTGGTGCGATGCGAGGTAAGCGGTTTCGCCGATTTGTGCAATCTTTTCTGATCGGGTTGAGCGATAGAGGCCGCGAACCATCAGGAACTTTTCGATTGGTTTGTGCGTTGGTTTGGGGGTCATGATCGTGCAGATCGCGTCCTCGACGTGAACGGAATAGCCTGCACGGTCAAGCGTGCTGACGGAAATGAGGGTGTAGGCCATATTTGGAGAGTAGTAAGTGTTGGTTAACCTCGCGCGTGTCGGCTTTTGGTTGACACCCATTGGGAAATAGGTATTATAGTCACCTAAACCTTTGCCGATCGCGTCGAAGCTTTGGCCGTCTGCAGCATGGATAAGGTACTGGTGGGGTTTCCCTATAATTGGAGAAGTTTTCCCAGTCAGGAGAGAAGTGAGGAGAGGCACCGCCATCGATGATCATGTCGCAGCCAATGGTCGGAGTTGCAGCATTAGCTTCGGTCTCACCGGTTTCATCGCGGAAGTCTGATGAGATGTTCAACGCGACGGTCTCCTGGACGTTATCATCCGGGAGTCCGATTATAACCGTGGTCAACACTACATTTTCATAGTCATCATTGTCTGGTAGACCAATGAATAATGCAATGTTTTCGGGAGCTTCTGCTGCCACCGCCTTCTCTTTTCCCTTTCCCTTCTTGGCCTCGAGGTGTTTGAGATACCAAGCGGACCTGTCCTTTTCCTTCCTGCTGCCATTGAAACGCTGACTATAGAACCACTGGTGAAATTAAGTGTGCAAGATGAACACTTAAATGAACAACCAATAAATCCAACTATCAAACGTGCGAGGTTCGGGGTTCCTATCAGGTATTAGGCAGTGGAAATTTGGGTTTTACAGGCAAGTGCAGTAGCTTATAGCTAAAGGGGACTTCAAGATGATCGAAACCGTTCTAGGCGCTTTACATGACCTTAGAAGGTCAGGAAAGTTGGGTTTTATGTGCAAGACTTGGAACTAAGCCCAAGGGGTGATCCGTAGATCGAGAGTTTTATTCCAACAATATATTTCCGACAACCAATGTATCAGCTAGAGTTTGGTAGGTTGACTACTGCACAAAGCCGAGTGCCTTCAAATGTTTATGTGATTTTTAACAAAGCAAGCCCTGTCCTGTCCTGTCCTGTCTGGTCTGGTCTGGTCTGGTCCTTTCTTATATCACTCCACAAATATCCAACACTTTATATATTGCAACAGAAACAACAAAAGGAAACTTTATAAGCTTTCTGAAGGTGTTCCGAATAGTAGATGCTAGATGTCCCCTGTGTGCTCAAGCTCAAGCTCATGCTCACTGAAGAGGAAGGGTAGGATCTACTGAGGTATTTATACAAACTGGCGTTCTAAATAAGGAAATGAGTCCGAAACCGACTTTTAGTACAAATGGATAAACGGAACACGGATATATCGGGGTGATGAGCAGTATTAGCTCAAGAAATAACCCTGTTGGTAATTAGTTCCGATTAAATGGTATATTTTGGTAGATAATCTGGGAGATTGGAAGGTGAATTGCGCCATAGCACGTATGTGCCCTGGGCAATCAATCCATGTGCCAGCTCCACCGAGCCCTGATCCATCAGCCCTTAATTCACCCAATTAGTCAACCCTTCAGCCCTGGTCAAAGCAAGTCCTGGCATCATGGGCCAAGGGCTCGGTACTATCTCCAATATCAGATCTCTATTCCGTGCTCAGATCGGTGATCTCCGTGATTAAAAACATCAGATCTTCGGAATTGTTCGGACTATTGAGCCGCACACGGTTCTATTATCTAGAACCGTTCCTCAACCTTATTAGATCCCTTGTATGTGCCCCTGGTAAGTCCCATAGTCTGAATGGAGTGCATTGGTATGTCCTTGATAGGATCCATGCAGGCCGTTCCCAATCCCTTGGTTAAGGATGATAAGAACACCTTTAGTTAATAGACTAGTACTTGACTTGACAAATCTGACCCATTGTGGTGGCTGTCATCCCCAAATAAGCAATAGAGCTACTTGCACATGCATTCATCCTTAGCTAGCAACTCGGATCTCATCCTAGCTCATAGTGAGTGATATAGCCTTTATTCTATACGAAGCTCCTGCTTAGAACAGCAAAATCGAAAGATTTCACCGAGGGCCGGCTTATCACCGTCTGCGAAGCATCCAGCCTTTGTGTGACCTTTGATGTCGCAGTTGGAACAGCGCTCATCCTTGTTAGCATTCTTCTTCCCGCCATTTTTGCCCTTCGCTTTCCCCACTGCCGACATCGCCGCGTTCTCATTCTCGCGATCAATTTGTTTGTCGATGTTCCGGCTCAACCATTTTTTCCTCAGCTCCTGTATGAGTAGGGCACTGTTTACGGGATGGGGTGGAACCGACAAGCGTGCGGCTGTAGTGATGGTGGTAAGGAGGGTTCGATAGTGCTCAGGGATGGATGCGCGGATATACCCAGCAAATTGGAGTTTGGACAGTGGATTTCCGCCCTTTAGGACTATGTCTTTGAGTTTCGACAGCTCCATCAGATGCTTTTGTAGGTCCCCGTCTTCGTCGCAACACATCTGCTGCAATTTGGTGAGTACAGACATCTGGGCCATGTCACCCTGGTTCTCATTTAATTGAACGAGTCGGTTCCAGACATCTGCGGCAGTGTCCTCATCCTTGACTTGGGCAAACCACGTAGCACTGATTGTTTGGTAAATGATATCTCGCAGCTTCGATTCTTTTGTCTCGTAATCGTCCTGCTTCTTCTCGTGTGCTTCTAGCTCATCCTTGTCTAACGGATTATTGGAAATTACAATGAACCAGTCCCCGATGACATCTTGAGTAAGTTCGGCTGGTTTATGTGCGGTACCGGTGATAGGCTGGCCCTGTGACCAGGCATGAAATCTTTCGATTTTATGTCTGTTGTTACTCACTAGGGCCATATAAACCAATAGATCACGCTCTAGTGTGAGGTCCGAACATCTAGCTAAGGATTTACTATGTGTGCTACCTGTAGGCGCTTGGTTGTGATGACGGTACCACTATGGGCCAGATTCCTAAGCAGCTATACTACCTTTAGCGAAAGGTCATCCATCCGTTCTGTGAGGAACTGGGACTTGCCTGCACGATCCTACCAAGGACATAGTTACTGCACGCCATCTAGACAATGGGCAATACCCTGGGGACATGATTAGAGTTTGCACAATGTCGCGGCGGTCAAAGCGACCTCGCGCGGCGGCAAGTCCGACACTTCCCGATAGATCCAATCAGGCTTTTAACAGGAAGTGTCAACGGTTTAACCGGACCGATGATCGGGCCAGCGGAGCAGCAACTCCGCGCGGCTAAATAGAGATCACCCGGGTCTAGGCACTCGCTTTATCTAAAGCACAGAAACCATATGGAGCTGTCATTAAACACATGGGATCTGCTGTAACGGATGGTTTTCCTATTTTAGGTACTCTTTAGCTACAAGTCACATGTACTCGCAGATCATCTGACAATCATCTATCAACTTAACTCCTAACACTCACCTGCAAAGCTTAATAGCCTTCCCTTGTAGAGGTATGCCTCCAAGAAGAGGCCTGCGAGCTTAAGGTGAGTTCCTTGAGTACATAACTGACTTTATCTCGGATCTAGAAATCCGAGACAGCGCGAAGTGCGACCATATCTAGCCTTATCTGCGAGCTCTCAGCTTCTCCTGGGGTATCCCGTTGAGGTAGAACTAGGGATCAGGGGAACGGGTATCCGACCCTATATAGAGAGTTCGCATAGGACCGTCCTCGAGGAGGTCTTCACCACATTATAACCCTTATTTCCTGCCAGGGTACGCGTACAACGAGTCCCCGATTGTGAGCCATAAAGTAGGCTTACATCTGCAGTGCAGCAGCTGCGGATTCGAGTCAGAATGGAGCGCGCATGTGGTTCGTTCCTGATGTGACTGAGGACAGAGGTCTCAGCCGCCCTTAAAATAATAAATATACCATTTTCTCGTGAACTGACTTTCAACCGGACCAGTTCCATAGCTAAATGAGCTCGGAGTGTTTATCCGACGAGTTCTGAATACCCGTTTGTATTATTTTGTGACCAGATATTTGTGATTTCCTTATTTAGATCTCTCGTTTGGATAAATACCCGTAGTTCTCTAGGAGGAAGCCAGTGGATTCTACCCTTTTTTACCGAGAGACCAAGGCTACCAGCTAGATCCTGTGTGGGAACGTCTAGACTCTATTTGGCACAACTCTAGGAACTTTTAGTTCTTTCAGTTAGCTTACATTGTGGGAATAAATTTGATTTCGATTGATATTTGACAAGCCACATAGTTATCAAGCCAGTTACCAGAATATAAGTGCCAGACAAAAACCTATTGATCTTAAGATCACCTTGGAAGTAATTCCAAACCCCTGTTGCCCCAATCCTACTTTCCTTACCCTCTGAGGTCGCGTTAAGCGCCTAGAACGGTCTGGTTGTCCTAAAAATCACCTTTAGCTAAAAACTGCTTTTGCGTTGTAAAGTCCCAAATTGCCACTGCCTAATACCTGGTAGGAACCCCGAACTTGCGCGTTTGATAGTTTGAGCTGTTGTGTGTTGTTGGTGTTGCTGGTTGTTCACTTTTGTGTTCAGCTTGCACACTTTATTTCACCTGTGGCTCAATAGTCAGCGTTTCACCGGCAAGATGCTGTCCCAAGCCTTTGGCCTTTGCGTGAGTGGTTATTCGCTTAGCATAGTGGATCCAGTTCCCGGAGTCGTCCTGGAGAACCGGGAGGCTGGGTTTACATTCATCTAGATCCTTGGTATCAGGGCCCATACTGTATTTTTTTCATTCAATTCAACTGTCACGTGTCACTCCCCCCTTGGTCAATGGCAAAAATTGGTATTTGTCACGCATCACCCACCCTCTGGTCGAAGGCATTTTGTGTCATGCATCCCTCAAAATTCCCCAAAATCGTGTCTGCAACGCGTAAAATCGAAATTTTTCGTTCCGATGGTCGAATTTTTTGCTTGTCTTACGGGAAATTTCGGCTGTGGTTGAATGGCCGAATCGGTAATTTGAGTCACGTGTCACCCCCCTGGTCGGATTGAATGAAAAAATACAGTAACCTGTGAAGATTCGAATGGGACCAGCTACGAGATTTGAGTATGGACTAAGAGAATCGGAAGATCTCAGAAGTGCATAAGAGCAAAACTCATATTGAGGTACCTAAGAGAATCGGAACTAATCTACAGTGAGTAAGAATGGACTGGCTAGGTATGAAGACTCACGATCTCAGAAGTGCATAAGAGCAAAACTGAGACCCAAATATTTGGACAATGGCCAGTATTAGTACGCCGGAAACTTTAGAAATAAATAGGTACATCAGAACATGCTCACCTGACTCTCTGGATCTCAACACGTGTATGGCTACTTCATGAAGTAGACCCCACACATCCCTGGCTCAGACCCGACCGTGTGCATAGTGGCCATGGGCAACCTGGATGGTTCATCCCATTAACTGAGGACATTAATCCATGAAGTCCGTATTGTGGTGTCCTCAGGTGCCTAACCTGCTGATTGTTTCAAGATTCCAGAGAGATTACAGAACAACCCGGGCCGGAGAGAAAAAAAACAAGTGTATTCTTACTGAACACCCACTACGCGAGGTTGTGATGTGCCAGTGTCGGTATCAGGCTTCTAAATTTCGAGCCGAGCCCAGTACAATTTGTAGCATCTGTTTTTAACAGACTAAATACGGCCGGAGTCCGTCGGACATATTGCCAAGGGTCTGTCTACAATTTTGACTAACTCTGTACGGTGTTAAGGAAGTTTGCTCTAGTGAGTCCAGTCGTGCCAAACTACGGTACATTTGAACATGGTAGACTGTAGTATTTTGTCAGACAATGTTACTAACATTTGTTAGTGTTCAACCAACAATTTTCCTTTCTGTCTCTGCCGAATTTGAACTCACGGAATGAATCAGTCGTGTCAGCTGTCCCCTTGAAACTGAGGAAATAAAAGAGATTGACATGGGAAACGGGTGTTATCAGACCAGCGCAAACAGGTACAGTGTGATAGATCCTGACATCAAGATTGCTCCCTCGCCCGTACACCCATGACCTTCCCCTCTGTTATAAATGCCTACTATGAGGTCTAAAATATACCACAATTCTGCAGCATAGCTTATTGCCGCTATCAGGGCTGGTCGGTGTGCTCTGCCTGCTACAGGTCGCCTCTGGCCTGTCGACAATCTATAACTATGGGTTTGGTGAAGGCAGGATATCGCCCTCCCGATTCCTGCCAGTGATCGCTGTCATGGCGCACCTCACACCAATTATGTACGACGCCCTGACAGGGGTGTACATCTACCGCATGTCTGTTTTGCCCCACCTCCCGCTCCGCAAGGTCTTGACTACCGGCACAGACTGCGTTACACATAACGAAAGTCCGATAACGTCCACTCCCACGTGAAGGAGCAGTATTACACCCTCATGATCTTCGCAGTCATATGGGGCTCTATCTGTGGTACGCACCATTTTCGCATCCTCTCTTTGCGTCTCAGAATTACAGCTAATTGCAGTACAAAAGGTGCGAACCAAAAATTTCTGTTTTGGGATATTTTCAAAGAATTCCCGATGTCTTAGTCAGTTCTTCACCGATTCACATAAAAACTAGATAGATCTACTCAGCTAATTCATGCGCAATTAGTGATAGAAAGGAATATGTGAAAGTATTATGTGTTAGGTATTTTCTAGTTCTGGGCTGTTTTTGCACCGAAAACCATCTAGCATGCCGAGAGCATGTCCCAGCAACCTAATATTTTAGAACGGACAACATTTATAGCTGAGGTAATATCTGATAGAGCCAGAAATGTATGAAATTCCTAGATAAATGTATCCGAGGAAGCTAGAGGGACTGTAAGTGATTTATCCGTGTTCCACAGCTATAGATGTTGTCCTTCCTAAAATGTTAGGCCACTGGGACATGTTCCCGGCATGCTAGATGGCTTTTGGTGCAAAAACAGCCCGGGACTAGAAAATACCTAACACATAATATTTTGACATATTCATTTCTATCAATAATTGCACGTGAATTAGCTGAGCAGATCTATCTAGTTTTAATGTGAATTGGTGAAGAACTGACTGAGACATCGGGAATTCTTTGAAAATATCCCAAAACAGAAATTTTTGGTTCGTGTCTTCGGTACTGTAATTAGCTGTAAGCAGTTATGTGCACCGAGATTCTTTGTCTGCAGTCCTGCGCCGCTGAGGAATTTGCCAGCCTACAATGCATGTCCCTCGGGGCGGATACTATACTCCCATGTGCCATCGTGGCCGCGTGTACGTCTCCCCCATCCCCGCCCTCCCCCGAGTCCCCGCCGACTACTGTATTTTTTCATTCAATTCAACTGTCACGCGTCACTCCCCCCTTGGTCGATGGCGAACATTGGGATTTTGTCACGTGTCACTCACCCTCTGGTCGAAAACATTTTGTGTCACGCGGCCCTCGAAATTCCCCAAAATCACGTCTGCAACGTGCAAAATCGAAAATTTTCGTTCGGCGGTTGAAAATTTTGCATGTGTCACGCAAAATTTGGGCTGTGGTCGAATGGTCGAATCGGTAATTTAAGTCACGCGTCACCCCCCTGGTCGGATTGAAAAAATACAGTAAATTCAGAACGGTATACTTCGCAGCGCGCACACTGCACCGATACGCCATCGCCATATACGGCATGGTGCTGGTACCCGCACCCCAGCCCCCTGCCGCCGCGCCTGGCGGAAACTGGTGCCCGCGTGGATGTCGCCTCATGTGACGGATCTTCGGCGTGAGTGCGAGGGCGGGGCTAAAAGTGTACATCCAAGTAATTTGGAAGCTGTTATACTCCTGAGTTGAGAAGATACATATGTACGCTGATGCAGGAGCTTCCGACAAGGCTACCGCTTCTTTGACTTCGGTTGGATTTCGGGAAAGAGGAATTAATTGGCCGATCGGTAAATACGGCATGAAACCAGGAGGGACAGAGCTCGGTACTCCACAGAGACTCGAGGGAGGTTCCATTCACCTCAATATGTCCACTGATATTGCACTTCAAGTTCACTGGCGGGTGCACAAAACATGTCTTCGCCGAATCGTCAACAGGGAAAATAGGCATACATCGAGTCATGTATTTATCGAGCGAAGCATGTAGCTAGCGGCGATTAGACGAGATCCATCTTCTGTCCGCGTTCCTCGCACGCACGGCGCAGATCCGCCATGTGCGGCGTCGTCCACGCGGGAATCAGCTTTGCGGCTGGCGCGCCGGCTGGGGGCGGGAGTATGGTTACCAGGCTCGTCCCTTGTATGGTGATCAGCTCCGTCCCGTGGATGGCGATCGCACATCGGCGCAGCGCGCGTGCCGCGAGATATACTGTACAATATCCAGACCTGTGAGCCGTGGAATAGGGATGAGTGACGAGAACGCACGCGCGGCTATGATGGCGTATGGGAGCACCATATCCACCCCAAGCACCATACATTGCGGGCTGTCGAATCTTTCGGCGAGACAAGCCCAACGGGGCTCAGACAGAACGCCGGCCGCGGTGGTGCTGCACACCACTGCATTTTCCTTCTTCAATTTTGAGGCCAGATGATAAGAGGATGTGTGCGTACCAAAGAAGAACCAGTGGGCGAAGTAGAGGAGGGAGTAGTATTGCCCCTGGACGCGCGATATGATGTGGGCAGAGGTAAAGCGTGTGTGACTAAGCCTGCGCCGGGATTCAGTCCATGTGCAGCCCGGAGCGGGCGGTATATACAGGCGGTACATGATCACAACCGTGACGGCAGCGTAAAGGGAGAGTACGAGTTGGAAGGTTCCCGCTAGAGCCAGTCAGAAACCCTCCGACGGCACTGTGGAGAACGTTGTACCGCTTCCATGGAGACCGTAAATGTATATTGTCGACAGGCCTGAGGTGAGCTGGAGCAGAGAGAGTGCAGCGACCCGCCCTAACAATGGACACTTGGTTAGGCGCTGAAATTCCAGTCTGAAGTAGACCTCACGATAGGCGTTGGTAACGGAGATGAAGGACATGGATGAGAAGGACCAGGACTCGTTGCGTCAGGAATGACGAGGGCCTCCGTGAGAATGGTCAATAAATAGCACATCACTAGTACTGTACTATTCGACCAAGGGGGGGGGGTTATTATACTCGCATGGTCCACAACATGAACAATGAGTTTACCGAAGACAAACAAGTAGGTACGTGGGGTGTTTATCCTACCAGATGCCAATGGAGTACACACCATTGCAGGGGATCAATGACTACAAGACACTCACCAAGTGTGGACTGGCCGGCCTTGAAGGGCAGGACTACTGGTTAAAACCCAGTGGGACCCGGTTGGAATTCTTTCCTTCCAGGTATAAATCCCCGGTGTCCACCAGTTCACGCAAAGTTGTCTTAGGTCTTCCCTTTGCAGTATGCATGCATAATACCAATGGAAGAAAATCCTTGAAGTCCTTGAAGTCCGAAGTCTTGGTATACTGTATTATTACATTCAATTCGACCGCCATGCATCACTCACCCCTTGGTCGATGGCGAATATTGGTGTTTCGTCACGCATCACCCACCCCTTGTTCGAATGTAATTTTCATCACGCAGGCATCAAAACTGCTCAAAATCTCCACGACGTGTAACTTCAAAATTTTCGTTCCGGTGGTCGAAAATTTCGGTTCTGTCCCGCGAAATTTCGGCCCTGGTCGAATGGTCGAACTGGTAATTCGGGTCACATGTCACACCCCCGGTCGAAATGAATGTAATTTCGCGTGTTCACGTAACACATCACATGACCATCTGGCTGAACACCCATAACTGTAACATTGGCTGAGAAATACGAAAAAATTGCGTCCGGCATCCGCAACCCCATTCTGAATCCGTGAATAAGCCCAGTAATTCGGCACGCTCTGAGGCCTTCTGTGGGACGGGGTTTCCATCCGATTAGTGGGGGAAGAATTGATTAGATCAAGATTAGATATGATATGTGCAACGGCAGTGGATCCCGCAATACTTAAGCTTAATAATCCGACGCCCTCTGTAAGGAGGTCGAAGTTATTCCTTTTAGTTCAATTTTCTTACCCACATCCGAAGTGATTTATCGAGGGTTGCAGCGACTCGGTCCACACTGCTCCTCGTGGGAATAAGAAATTCCTCCCAGCAGGAGATGCCGGTTCAGGGCTCGAGTCATGATGTCGAGGACAAAAACTTGTGGTTCAATTTTCCTATCCCACCCGAGGTGATTTATTGAGGGGACAACTAGAGGTTGCAACGACTGGATGGCGGATGACCCTGACCGCGCCTGCTCCTCATGGGTATACAAGGGATTTTTGATTCCGAAATTTGCTGCCGGCCCGCAGCGTAGAGGTTATATATCGCAGACATAATTAAAACAAACATAGATTTTGTGCCAATTCCATTCAGTTGCGCCAATTCCACGCTGGAGCAACATTGGAATCAAGATGGAGTTACGGACATACGGCGGGATTTGGTCCCCAGGTAGAGCAGTGTTTATTGACTTCCGGTAGAGTGGGTGGGGACATGGAAGAACTCAGATGAGACGAAGACGCAGCGGCGCCGGGTTGCCTGAATCGTGGAGAAAGCAGATCGAAAAATGAGATGCTGGTTCGAATGCGGCTCGATCCAAGGGGCGAGCGTTGGTTATTTGACGGGACGGGACCAAGTCGGGACGCGGTTGAAAATCCATGTTCAGTAGTAGATATACAACATTAATCAGCTCGTAGCGCAATACTCCCCCAGGCTATCCCCATCCTCCTCGCCCCCGTCGGCCACGTCGAACCCCGCCGCGCGGCGCGCGCGAAAGCTGCCTACGACGTCCGTCGCGTTATACAGCCCGGGCGCGTGCAGGGCCGCAGCGGCCGGCGTCTGTGCAGATGAGGATGGGCGGAAGGCGAGGGACGACGAGATGAGGAGAGGCGGGCGCGCGTGGAGCGCCTCATGCTCATGCTCGGCGTGCAGCGCTATTTCGAGCGCACCGCAGGACCGGCTCATCCGCGGGCATGATGTCGAGCACCGCCGTCGCGAAGCTGCGGACGTCCGGTGCGGTGCGCGACCGCGGGGAGCGCCACGGTGGTGAGCAGCAGCGCGTGCTGCGCGTGGGCTGGCGGGGCGCCCGTGAGCAGCAGGTGCGTGGGCGACGCGAGCGTAAGTGGCGGGGGCTGACCAGGAGCTGATGGCGAGGACCGCCGCGATGCTCTGCAGGAAGGACTCGTCGGCGCGGAGTTTGGGAGGGTGAGGAGGACGCCGAGGCGCACGCCGGCGAGGGTATCGGCGGTGGTGATGGCGCGGATGGCGAGATCGAAAGCGATGTCGCGCACGTCGTCGAGCGTGCGCCGCGGCGGCGTCGAGGCCTGTGTCGTCTGGTAAGAGGACATGCCGAATGCGGCCATCGGATCACTCGGCTCACGACTTTGGAGTCATGTGAAGCTCGCGCAGAACTGCGCTCAGCGCTCAGTGTGCCACTGTTCAGGTCCGTCGCCCCGCTCGCCCACGACTCTGCTCATTTCCTCATTGCAAAGGGTGCGTTATCCGTTTCCTCGGGTCTCATCCTCTTGCAGAGCAACGCCACCAAGGCAGCGCGCACGAGTTTTCCAAGGCTCTGGCCGCCCACGGGACGGAGCCTGCGGTGAGCACGCGGAGGCGTGTCGTGCCTTTGCCTCTCATGCGCTCCCTTCAAGTCCGTCTTCTCGCGACTGTCGCCACACGTACTTACCGCTGCCTCCGGAGGATCGCGATGCATTGCTTCAAGCCAATGGCGACGCCTCAAAAGGTGCGTCATGCGCCTTCTCGACGCCCATCAACTACAGAGCAAGGGCGCGCGCCCCGCTGCATCTCCGTGCACCTCCAGCCACGGCGCGTCCTCCATTCAAGCCGAGACCACGCAGACGCCGACGCAAACCCCCGCGTGCCGCACACTCAGCAGCGCTCGCGGATGCGCGGGTCTCTGTGCGCGTGCGGCTCGGAGACCGCCTTGATTTCTGTCGGCGCGTGCCCACAGAGATGGTCAAGGTGCGCAATTGCTTATCTCTCTTCAATCGGTACCCATCTTACCTCCCCCTTCATCGGGAAGCGCCCGCGAATGTGCGCAGCTCGTGGACGGCCTTGACGTGCGGCTGAGAGATGCGCGCTCGTTCCTGTAGATAAAGTACGTGATCCCGCGCTTCTTCGTCGCTCAGTCCTCACCTTAGTGCCCGAAGCAGCCGCGTTGCTTCGCTACGTGACGGCCCCGCCCCCGAGCTGGCCTTCGCCGGCACTGATGCGCCTCGATCACTGCGCCCAAGTCCGCTGGGGCCGCAGTGCTCAAGTGCGCCCGCTTGTACGCGCTCTTCCGGAATGGCCGCTGCCACGCTCTGGCACCGCACGCCGCGCGCGCAGGGACGCCCGCGAATGCGCGAATGCGCGGATTGTCATGCGCGTGCGGCTTGCGGGCTCCGGTCCGAACGGCGGAGATGCGCCGCGTGCCACGCACCAGTGCGCCGCTGCCGCCTCTGGACCGTATTCGTGCAGCTGGCGCGCGCAGTTCATTGACGAGCGGGGCCCGACAGATCTGCTGCTGCTTCTGAAGAAGGGAGCCTGGACCGAACGCGCGAACGCGCCCTGCCCAGAGGTGCGTCGTATGTCCATCATGTCCTGCGTTCATTTGCTTTTCTCTCAACGCAACTCAATCTCTGTGCGGCGCGGCCGCCCCCCCCCGCGTGCGCATGCTCGCATCTTCACTCATACCACATCGGGAGGACGTCGCGATCCGCACTTCAAACGGTGCGTGCCCAACTCTTATCCTGCGGCTCAGCACTCATTATGTAGAGGAAGCGCACGACCGTACGCCCCGCATGCCGCGCGCGCAGGGACTCCCGCGACTCCGCGAGTGGTCGTGCGGGCGCGGCTTGCGGCTGGTGTGCGCTCGGAGTCGTACGCTCCTGCGTCTATCCCCCGCAGCGGCGGCTCGTTATTCAGCTCGGGTGCGCGTGCCCGTCCGCGCCGCCGCTCTAAATCAATTTCTAGATTCACGTGGCTGAAACACGCCCTCAGGAGTTTCGGCTCACCGAGACAAGTGAGCAAAAGGCATTGCAACCATTCAATTTCGAACCCGCGCACAGTTAGGGATTGTGTTGGAAGTTGACAGTCACAAGACTGGATTGAATACAAGCTACAGAGAATCAGAAACGGTGAACAATGAGAGGTAAGAATCAACAGATAACAATCTGGCTGTAAACGGAATGCTGTTGTATGATAAACACGGGAGAAGACCATTGCTGTATTTCAACAGCTTGTACAGACAGTACGCGTGACTGGTATTGGCATATGAGCACTTGGGCACATGACCGAGGCTCGGGGATATGTCGGGCAAGTACGCAGAGAGAATGCTCAAGAACAGTACAGAACAGTATGGAATATTTATTATATGACTCAGAGTGACTCGGATAGACAGTATAAATACAGTAGGAAAAGATCACATACCCTTACGAGCTTGTACCACCCGCCCTCATGGGCATTCTGTAAATCTTATATTGACTGAACCGAATATTGCGTGAGCTCAAGGATTGAATACCTTGAAGCAGAAACCCCAACAACTGGCCCATCTCAACAGATTGATGGCAAGGGGTACCCATGATAAGAATGTCATACCCGTGAGAGCGCCGATTTGATATCTGTGATGTCTACTATATATGGGTTGATACTGAGTTTGTGATTTCCTTTTGGGGAAAAATAGCGCTCCCACGGGTACTCTGTGCCTGACATTCTTATCATGGGTACCCCTTGATTGATGGCGTGATGTCAACGGATTCAAATTCTGCCAGTACAGTGACAAACCCCCTAGCGAAACGCTCAAGAAAGGCGGTGCTTGCTACTGTTGTGTAGGTCGTAATTGGCCGGGATCTTTGTCGGGGATCATAGGCCTGCTTACGGCCTACCTGGGCATATAAAAAAGTCTGTGATTCGATAGGGTTTTGGTGGAGAACGAGCGTGTTCTGTCCAAGAGGCCAAATTTGGCCAAATAACGAGCGAGCGAAACACTAGAAAATACCAGCCGGAGCCTCAATTGGCCGGATTGAAGCCGCGGAATGGTGATATTCGGCGTGTCAGCCCCTGAAAACCTTTATGTGGCATGTTTAATTGGAGAGCCAACAACGGGCGACACGATGATGCGCTAGTGCTCGGGGAATTTACGGGCAAATGGGGAATTTACGGAAAAATGGTTCAAATAACGGCCCAAGCAAATTTAAATCCTGAGCACGCCACAGGACCGATTGACCCAATTCCTTTTGCGGATGGGAGTTTTATACTGAGGAATTTCACCCCAAAAAAATATCGGAGCTGTCAGAAACCTCTAAGTATATAAAAAATCTAGTGTTTCGCTCGCTGGTGGCGTTTCGCTAGGGGGTTTGTTACTGTATCGTTATCCAGCATCGAACACTCGAGCCAGAATCCCAAGCTGTCACGGCTGTGGTAACAGTTTTGAAAATAGAACACAGCCGCCCACGTGTAGACGGCGCGGGCGCGCTTCACGCCTTGCCTTTCGACCTCGACGATGGAAAGACAACTCACCAGAAACCCGCGTTCGAATTGGAGGTGGCGCTCCACGACCCAGGCACTTCACACGCTCAAGCACCCTTGGACGGCTCGGACATTGCTCAACAACCTGAGCTCCGCGCACCGTCCATTGATCAAGGGACACCATCTGCCGATTTTGGCCACAAAACTCATTCATCTGATGGGCTATCCATTGACGGGGATGAAGGCAAGTTAAATACCTTTCTTAGGGTCAGTGTGTTTATTCAGCCCCAGGTGCCATGATCGTACGGCTGGACAAACTCTTTCACGAGAAAAAAGAGGCCTACACAAAGTTTTTAGCCTTCCGTGGCGTTTCTGCCCAAAGGTGTCTGGATCTGTTGCAAGATGTAGGCTGATGCTCTACACAAACGCCTTACTAACCGAATTTTTAGCTTGTAGATTTAGATTATTACTCAAATGTCGCAGCACCGAAGAAACATAGGCTCGTCAAGGCTCTAATACGACTCTCGGGCCAGGCCGAGCTTCACCCTCGATGTTTCACTCTTACCAGCCTGCTAAAAGAAGAAAAGCCGGTGGCGGGTGGCTCCTTCGGGGATGTCTACAAAGGGAAGCTTGGTGATCAATGCGTCGCCGTTAAAATGATGCGGGTATTCGGAGAATCAGACATTGACGCGCTACTGAAGGTATAAATTTTAATCTCACCGATCGGCATAACGAAGCTAACCTGGGCGCAGACGTTTAGCCGAGAAGCGCTTATTTGGCGGCAACTTTGTCATCCCAACCTCCTCCCATTTTTCGGTCTTTACTACTTCCAGGAGCGGCTGTGCTTGGTGTCACCGTGGATGGGAAACGGACACATCCGAGAGTTTTTGAAGAAGGAATCATATGGAATTGACCGCCTTCTTTCTCTTGTAAGTGTTTAAATTTGACTGAATCTCTGCACATATTAATCCAGCCCACTCCAGATTTTGGATATAGCACTCGGGGTCGAGCATCTCCACAAAGAGGGCATTGTGCATGGCGACTTGAAGGGGGTACGCTGTCCATAATGATTTTTTTCTTCCTCCCTCAGCTCATATTTTGACAGGAGAACATATTCGTCACTGACTCGGGCAGAGCCTGTATTGCAGATTTCGGCCTGTGTTCGATCATCACTTCCATATCCTCAATACAATTTACCAGTTCTACGCGGACAAGGGGAACAACACGCTATCACGCACCCGAATTGCATCGAGGAGAAGATAACGATCGACGTTCAGACATTTATGCCCTCGCATGTGTGGCGTATGAGGTACGCTCGACGTTCGTTCGATTTTAGTTTCAGCTACGTCATCGTTGATATTACTCAGCTGCTCACGGGAAACCGACTGTTCCCAGAATTGCGCACGGACGGCGCGGTGGCAATCGCGGTTCTTAATGGTCGTCGGCCTGCACGGTCACCGTCGTGCTGGGTACGCCCTCATTGGATAGTCTTTGGAGCCTGCTCCAAAACTGCTGGGAAGGGGAGCCTACAATGCGCCCAATGGCTGGCCAAATCGTAGAACGGCTCATTGGGCCTGACATCCAGGCAAAGAAAACAGAATCCATTGCCGACTGGGATGATACGTTTACGCCCAGGTTTCGCCGCTATATTGCGGGTTCACGGTCACTTCCCTCACTTGCCGAATTCGAACACATATTTTTTGGTGATGGTGAGTACCAAATTATTTTGATATCCGCAACACGGGCAGTTTCCGCATCGACGCTCACATCGTAAACAGTGAACTCCATGCAAAAGCGGTCCGATAGCTCGCTGCGCACTCGCAGCCAGCTGCCCACGATCGCGAGATCTCCTTCCGTCGGAACAACAGGGGCGAATGGTGTACAGGACGCAAAGGAGACGAAAGAGCCCCCTCCATTGAACAACTCCATTTCGGGCATGCCAAGGGAAACCCCAACCAAGATCCCCCGTATTTCCAGTCGAGCATCCACGGTTGGTTCGCCCATGCAAAAGGGTGATTTCAACAGCAGCACCAACGTCGGTGGATTATCGTCTTCCAAAATCCTTCGCCGACGGGCATGTCGGCGAACAAGTTTGGAGTAATGGTCCTGGTGGAGGATGACGGCGGGCCCAAAACGGTCTCAGATCCAGCACGGAATACCTCTGTTCAATGGTCTCCCGCGACGGTGTCCACGTCTCGCGTTCTACGACGATCAAAAGCCACCAGTAAGCTTCAACTTCCGGTTGCGAACTCTCCATTCTCGAGCCGCCACTGGTCACCGTTGTCTACTCCGTCCCCCGTTCCTAGCGGTGTGGACGCCGAGGAGGTGCAGGGTGATGAGGAGATCATGCAATACATCCGCCGACAGCAGGCCAATAAAATGGCAGCTGGTGCTACCCAAGAGGAGTTGGACAAACTTTTGTGCTTCCCTGAACTTTTGCCCCCAGGCACTCCTTCTACCCCTGCAGGTCGACTTTTCCCCCGTTTATCACGAGCTAGTCGGCTAACCTTCGTGATTTTCAGCGATCCTCAAAATTCCCAGAATCAGTTTCTGTCTGAATTCGAGCGTAAAGAAATCCTCGACTTTCCGTCTGTCTACTATATTGGTGCCCGGAGCAAGAAGAAGGCTGCAGTGTTGGACAACTCGACCTACAATTACGGGTACGATGATGACCGAGGCGACTATCTCGCCGTCAATCACGATCACCTTGCGTTCCGGTACGAGATTATCGACACCCTGGGGAAAGGATCTTCGGACAGGTATTTCATTGCCGGGATCACTGTACCGGGGAGTCCGTTGCAATCAAGATAATCCGGAACAAGAAGCGATTTCACCACCAAGCATTAGTGGAGATCAAGATTCTTGATAATTTTCGCAAATGGGTGAGCTCTGCGTCCCTTTCCCGATTCTTAGGCTAAACAAACAACGTTCGACAGGATCCTGAAGATAAACACCACATGATCAAGATGACGAAATATTTCTACTTCCGGAACCACTTGTGCATCGCGATGGAGCTGCTCAGCATTAATCTTTATGAGCTCATTAAAGCCAATGATTTCGTTGGCTTTTCGACTGCATTGATCAGGCGCTTTACCAGCCAAATGCTGTTATCCCTCTCGTTTATGCGGCATCATCGTATCGTCCACTGCGATCTCAAACCAGAGGTGGGTATGATGTTACTCGTGTATCACATTTCTGATGAATATTCCTTAGAATGTGCTTCTGTGCCACCCTACCAAGAGTGCCCTCAAGATCATCGACTTCAGTAGCAGCTGTCTCGAGCACGAGAAAGGTTCGTGACCATCCCATCATTTCTTCGACTCAGACTAACGGGTATCATCAGTCTATACTTATATTCAGAGTCGATACTACCGGTCCCCCGAAGTGATCCTGGGTATGAATTACCATATGGCTATCGACATGTGGAGTTTGGGTTGCATTTTGGCGGAGTTGTACACAGGCCGCCCCATATTCCCGGGAGAGAATGAACAAGAGCAACTCTCCCGCATCATGGAGGTTCTCGGTACCCCGACAAGGAATTTGTCAACCGCAGCTCCCGGAAGAAACTCTTTTTCGGTGTGTCTCTGTTTCATTGATTTCCCCGATGCCCAACTGAAAAGTTGTAGATCCCAACGGGATCCCTCGTCCGGTGATCAGCTCCAAAGGTCGCCGGAGGAGACCTGGTACCAAGACACTTGCCCAAGTTCTGAGATGCCAACGACGATGAATTCTCGTCGACTTCATTTCAAAGTGTCTGGTCTGGGATCCCGAGCGACGAATCAAGCCCCAAGCGGCCATGAGACATCCCTTCGTGACTACGGGGAAACGCTCTGAACCTCCGGCCTTTTTTGGTTAGATTCCGAGGAGGTAACAGCGTTTACTGACTTTGTGGATAGCCGGTAGGGACATATACATATCTGACGAGCTCAGACGAGACGAAGACGCAGCGCGTCGGGTCGGCTGGATCACGAACGTTGAGTCATGGGGCGAGCGTTAAAAATTATTTGACGGGACGGGACCAAGTGGACGCGGTTGGAAATCCATGTTCAGTAGCTATACAACATCAATCAATCCAATAATCGCCTCAATACTCCCCGAGGCTATCCCCATCCTCCTCGCACCCGTCCGCCACGTCAAGACCTGTCGCGTTGTATAGCCCGAGCGCGTGCAGGGCCGCGGCGGCCGGCCGTCTGCCCAGATGAGGATGGGGCGGAGGGTTAAGGAGGACGCGATGAGGAGGGGGCAGCGCTTCATATTCCTGCTCAGCGCGCAGCGCTGCCTCGAGCGTGGACTCGGGCGCTGCGTCTATACGCGCAGCCGAAGGGGGTGCAGACGAAGACGAAGACGCGGAGGCCTGGCAGGAGAGAGGACGTGCCGAATGCGGCCACTCGGCTCAATTCGGTTGCTGATCGGAGCGCCCGATCATTCGGCTCACGACTTTGCCATCCGAAGCTCCTCGTCGTCGCGCAGAACTGCGCGCTCAGGTCAATCGCCCCGCTCGCCCAAGGCAATGCTCATTTACTCATGGCATTATCCTTCTCCTTGGGACTCATCCTCTTGCAGTCTAAGAGCAACGCCACGAAGGCGGCACGCACGAGTTTTCCAAGGACGTGGGCGGCGACGGGGCGGAGCCTGTAGTGAGAGCACGCGGAGGTGTGTCGTGCCTCTGCGTACATCCTCTCATGCACTCCCTTCAAGTCCATCTTCGTGCTCGCCACACGTACCGAGGCTGCCTCCGCAGGATCGCGCTGCATTCCTTCAAACCAATGGCGACGTTTCAAAAGGCCCTTCTCGAGAGTCCTCAAAGGCACGCTCCCCGCTGCATCTCCGTCCTCTTCCAGCCGCGCCCGTCCTCCATTTAAGCCGGGACCACCCAGACGCAAACCCCCGCATGCCGACGATGATGCCGTGCGTGTTCCTTCCTGTAGAGATGGTCAAGGTGCGCAATCCCTTCTCTCTCTCAGACTCTTTACTCAGTACTCGATGATCTCTCTCAACTCCCAGCAGCACCCCCCTTCATCGGGAAGCGCCTGCGAATGCGCGCAGCTCGTGGACGGCCTTCACGTGCGGGAGCAGTCAGCGAATGCGCGCTTGTTCGTTCAAGGTGCGCGACCCCGGGCTTCCTCGTTGTGCAGTACTCAGCCTATTGCCCGTATCCACGACGAAGAAGCCGCTACGCGACGGCCCCGCCCTCCGAGTGGCCTTCGCCGGCATCGATGCGCATCGATCATCGCACCCAAGTCCGCTGGGACTGCAGTGCTCAAGTGCGCCTGCGTGTACAGGCGCGCTCTTCCGAACGGCCGTTGCCACGCTCTCGCACCGCATGCCGCGCATGCAGGGATGCCCGCGAATGCGCGGATTGTCGTGCGCGTGCGGCTTGCGGCTTACTGCTTGCGCGCAGCAGGTCCGAACGGCCAAGATGCGCCGCCGTGTGTCAGTACCGTACGCCTCGCGCGCAGTCCATGCCGGCTGCCACGCCTCGAGTCCGCTCGCGTCGTGCCGGGTCCTCCTCCGCATGCACTGTCCAACCCGCACCGAGTCCGTCCCCGCCCGTTCTTCCCGAGTCCAGGTCCGCGATGTCCGCTCGATTAGCGCCCGAAGGCGGAAAATGCGGGCAGGACTCCAAAATCAGAATGCCAGCTAAAGTCTCGGTTACGGCCCAGACTGTCACGACAGGGTTCCCAAATCGGGATGTCGTGGCAGGCTGGCACCGAGCCTAGCCACAGGACATATAATCATGGCAGCAATAAAGATGGCACTGCATCATTCCCGCAGGATCGATACCCAAGCCTACATTGACGAGGTCGTTGGGAGGACAGTCACACGGCAAAATGGAAGGTTTCGCGGCGCGCCCTGCAATGTTCCTGAAAGTTGTAGGTGGTATCGGCCGGCATCAAACCATCAGTTTCGGCATGCACTTCGGCCGGCCGGACACAATAAGTTTCGGCCATCCTTTCAGGCGCGAGCGGAACAATAGGTTTTAGGCGGCCTGTGGAGTGGGTTTTAGGCTATTGTTCGACTCATGCCTGAAATGATGTGCGCCCGCTCATTTTACTGAAGCAAGCCCCTGTCTACTCGTATCATGTCGTCTTGACCATTCTCTACCCCTCCACTGCTCCGAATGCACTCTCTTATCTCGTCTGAATACTACTCGTGACGTAGCGGTGGAGTACGGCCCCACTTTGCTGGTGCTGCGCGCTCGTCGCGCTCGACTCGCGCACTGCAAGGAATGGAGTTCAGATATGAAATTGTGGATCTGGGCATTGTCTTAAATAGTCCCTAAATCCAGTGTCCTTCACCCCATTCCCCCCGCCATTCATGTCGCAGTCGTGTCGGTGCGGGAACCCACACGTGTGTACTTGCTATAGGGATAGAGGACGGGCGAGGGAATCCCGAGGCTAGACTCCCCGGAGCGGCTCGTATGGTGCGCGGAGTGTCAAGCAACTCCCCTAGGACATGCAGGATGTGCATGGTCAGGGGGAGGAAGGGAGGTAGTGCTGCTGGAACGATGGATGATGGGGAGGCAGGTACGGGCGCCGGACTGGCTGGGGGATGTTCCCTGTGCCAGTCTAGCGCCACTCGGGTGCTGCCGAATGACCGGGACGTCAGGTCAGTGGGACGTGCGGATCGAATATCGGCCTGCGCGATGGCGTCGCAAGTGGTCATGCCCGTCCTAGAATGGGGCCTGGGTTGGCCCGAGCGTGTTAGGAAGTGGGCCACGTCAAGCTCGAGGCAGCTTGAGGTGAGCTGAGGTACGTCACCTCGAGCTACCCGATTGGGACGAGCCTTGAGCCGAGCCGATAATCAGTTGGAGCTAGCTCCACCTCACGGCATCGCTAGCCGCCCATGTGACGCGGGCGTGCTTCACGCCTTGCCTTTCGACCTCGACGATGGAAAGCACGACTCACCAGAAACCCGCGTTCAAATTGGATGCGGCGCTCCACGACCCAGGCACTTCACACGCTCAAGCACCCTTGGACGCCTCGGACATTGCTCAACAGCAGCCTGAGCTCCGCGCACCGTCCATTGATCAAGGGACACCGTCTGCCGATATTTGCAAAACTCATTCATCTGATGGGCTATTCATTGGTGGGGATGAAGGCAAGTCAAATGCCTTTCTTAAGGTCAGTGTGTTTATTCAGCCCCAGGTACCATGATCGCACGGCTGGACAAAGTCTTTCACGAGGAAAAAGAGGCCTACATAAAGTTTTTAGCCTTCCGTGGCGTCTCTGCCCAACGGTGTCTGGATCTATTGCAAGACGTAGGTTGATGTTCTACACAAACACCTTACTAACTGAATTGTTAGCTTTTAGATTCAGATTACTACTCAAATGTCGCAGCACTGAAAAAGCATAGGCTCGTCAAGGCTCTAATACGACTCTCGGGCGAGGCCGAGCTCCATCCTCAATGCTTCACTCTTACCAACATTTTAAAACAAGAAAAGCCGGTGGGTGGCTCCTTCGGGGATGTCTACAAAGGGAAGCTTGACGATCAATGCGTCGCCGTTAAAATGATGCGAGTATTCGGAGAATCAGACATTGACGCGCTACTGAAGGTATAAATTTAAATCTCACCGATCGGCATAACGAAGCTAACCTGGGCGCAGAAGTTTAGCCGAGAAGCACTTATTTGACGGCAACTTTGTCACCCCAACCTCCTCCCATTTTTCGGTCTTTACTACTTCCAGAAACGGCTGTGCCTGGTGTCACCGTGGATGGGAAATGGACACATCCGAGAGTTTTTGAAGAAGGAATCATACGGAATTGACCGCCTTCTTTCTCTTGTAAGTGTTTAAATTTGAGCGAAGCTCTACACATATGCATCCAGCCCACCCCAGATTTTGGATATAGCGCTCGGGGTCGAGCATCTCCACAAAGAGGGCATTGTGCATGGCGATTTGAAGGGGGTACGCTGTCCATAATGATTTTTTTTCTTTCTCCCTCAGCTCATACTTTGACAGGAGAACATATTCGTAACCGACTCGGGCAGAGCCTGTATTGCAGATTTCGGCCTGTCTTCAATCATCAATTCCATATCCTCAATACAATTTACCAGTTCTACGCGGACAAGGGGAACAACACGCTATCACGCACCCGAATTGCATCGAGGAGAAGATAACGATCGACGTTCAGACATTTATGCCCTCGCATGTGTGGCGTATGAGGTACGCTCGACGTTCGTTCGATTTTAGTTTCAGCTACGTCATCGTTGATATTACTCAGCTGCTCACGGGAAACCGACTGTTCCCAGAATTGCGCACGGATGGCGCGGTGGCAATCGCGGTCCTTAACGATCGTCGGCCTCCACGGTCACCGTCGTGCTCGGGTACGCCCTCATTGGATAGTCTTTGGAGCCTGCTCCAAAACTGCTGGGAAGAGGAGCCCTCAATGCGCCCAATGGCTGGCCAACTCGTAGAACGGCTCATTGGGCCTGACATCCAGGCAAAGAAAACAGAATCCATTGCCGACTGGGACGAGACATTTATGCCCAGGTTTCGCCGCTATATTGCGGGTTCACGGTCACTTCCTTCACTTGCCGAATTCGAACACATATTTTTTGGTGATGGTTAGTTCCAAATTATTATCCGCATTATGAGCTATGAGCTAACACATGGGGTTGAAGGCCAGGATCTCGTTGAACCAAATACTCCGCTCAATCTGGATGAGCCTCGAGCAGATTTCGAAAGCATGTTCACTCGATTGCCCAACTTGGATCTACAGGCAGAATCAGGCGAGCCCGCGGTGCATCGTCAAAGGCAGACACCCCACGTGATGCACAACTTTAGTAGCATTCCCGAATGACTATGATACTACTTATAGTTGCATGTACTCATCCAGTACATACATTGCAGACAAAATTGTGTTTTTGTATCGTTTGGCGAGGTCCTTGTATCTGTAATTGTACACCCTGAATAATATATACCCCCTCCGTAATCCATATTTTCTTCGGGATTTTTGAGGCACATTTTATCGCCGTCGTCGAGAGGCATTTGATCGCTGTCCAAATGAGGATATTTGAGCTCGTCGTGCTGCACGGCGACGGCGGCAACAGGGCATGGCCTGATCGCTGCTAAATAAAATGAGGATACTTGCTGCCGTGGTATATCATTTAAGCGGAATATCTTTCTGGATAAACTTTTGCGCACCGTGCCAAGCTTACAAGATAAAATGGTTCAACTGACGAGCGTTGAGTTCCTTAAAGCCATAATCTACGAACACGCAACAATCGTCCTGGTTGGGAAATATGTGTACGACGTCCTTGAGCTTTTTTATGCAACGCCCGTGTATCGCCTGAGTAGAACTAATTCCTGACAGGTGTGCAGAATTTCAAGTCCAAAAATATGCTTTTCTCTGATGTCTAGGCTCTACCGTGGGGCATGGGGAAACCTGTGGGGTCTGCGAGCTTAGTTTAGGTGTCAGGGAACAGTCCAGGGGCGGTGGTGTAATTTACGCTTGCTTTATACACCGGGAGAATCCCTGGGCCTGGTGTTCGTTATTCGGACCGTGCTGTGTAATGCTACCTACCTACCTACACTGGGGACAATAACAATATACGGGGCCTGTATATCCTCAGTATATCCTCAGTATTTTACAAAAATCCTCAGAATATACCCCCAATATACAGGGTCTGTATATGCTCAGTATTTTTGAAACATACTGAGGATATCCTTACAATATCCGAGGTCTGATGGCTACCATATATGGACTCGGGATATGCTCAGTATTTAGAAACACAACATGTACAAACAATGTCCAAAAATAGAAATAAAAGACCTTCCTTGTAAGGAGAAGGCTCAGCTGAGGTGAAATTGGGAACTTGATGCTAGGGTTAGGTTTCCTTATAAGGTATATATTCTGGGGATTTTTGTAAAATACTGAGGATATACTGAGGATATACAGGCTCTGTATATTGCTTATTGTCCCCAGTGCTACCGACCTCTATGCTAGCGGTTTTGATCTATCGTGGCCTGTCGGTGATTAGCGACGTCTGATAGATCATACCACCATGCCACCCTAATTAGCTTGGCTAGGACTTCCTCTCCCTGACAGGGAATATGATTAACGTGGTGGCGGCCACCTACATCGAAGACGGTGATTATATTAAAGCAGTCGAGGCCCTGGAACAAGGATGGTCCATTTTCTGGAGTCAACTACTAGAACTCAGGAATCCAGTCGATCAGCTGCGAGAAGTTGAGCCACGTCTTGCCAATCGACTCGCCCAGGTATCCAATGAATTAGAAACATCGGGGCTTGGAAGGATGAGTTCAGCAACAGAAGCTGCAGAACAACATCGAGGGCTAACATTCCGAATGGGAAGACATTGTTTGGGAGATTCACGGCGCCAGCGGCTTCGAATAATTTCTTCGTCCAAAGAAGCTGAAAGATCTAACAGCAACCGGTGGTCCAGGGCCCATTGTGATTCTCAACATTAGCAGCTTTCGATGTGATGCACTCATCACTAACCCCCCCAAGCCCAGTAGAAAATACTTCGAGCGGGAAAAGCAAGGGTTGCGCGATCAGCTGAAGTATTTCCTGGACGGATATAACTGGAAAAACGGTGTTGCACGCTGCCTGTCGGTCAAGTGTTGGTGCGTAATACATTGAGGAGACGTGGGGTGGACTCAAGAGTCCAACAAGAGCCCGCAGTGTTGCCAACCACCTCAGAATTGAATGCCTGGGGAGGACAGGCACATTGGGAGCCCTGTGGCTCGACAGAATTAGTGATTTGTTGGCTTGGCTTGGCCTGGAAACCATGGCTCAGGCTTGGCTTCACACTAGGGGCAAAGGCCAGGGCACCTGAAAGACAGGTGCCTTGGCAAGAGGTCCCGATGCATGTGAACGGTGAATCCTTTGAGGACGCCAAACATGTCTTGAAAGAATGATAATGAACTCTTTGCACGACAAAGGGTTCACAAAAAGAAGACAAAGGGCTCATTATCATCCTTTCAAGATGTGTTTGGTGTCCTGCAAGGAGCCACAGAACACATGCAGAGTACCTCTTGCCAAGGCACCTGTCTTTCAGGTGCTCTGGCCTTTGCCCCCGGTGTCACCTGGCTCAGGCTTCAAAAATCCCAAGCCAAAGCCGAAGCCAGGGATCCTGGGCTGGCCTGGTCTGGCTTGGTTCAAGCCATGGCTTCATAACCGGAAAGCCTTTATTCGACGGTTGAAGGTTAGAAACAAGTGATTATTTATCTGCACTATCATCTAAGACACAATCCCAACTATCCTCGTCATCTTCCGAGTTTCCTTCGGCCGCAGTATCCTTCTCGTCTGCCAAGGCATCTTTACGGAACAGTAAATCATGACGCATCAAGCATTTAATACCTGGAGCGCCTTGACTATATCGCCCTTTAAACGATTACGATGCTTGCTGATCGTGATCCCAGCTGAAGAGAATGCACGTTTGTTTGATACGTAAGACGACATGATGGCAAGGTAATCATGGGCGAGGGATGCCCAAACCGGGTATTGTGCTGCATTCATCTATGAAATTTTGCGGGTCAGCGAGGTCAAAATGTGATAACATTGAAGTTGGCTTACACCCCACCACACAATCGAAGACATGCCATCCGGAACAGCTTCGCGCACGGTCAAATAGAGCAGGAATTCATCGCGCCAGGGCTGCGTGGGATCTGCGTGGTCTGGTGAAGACTCGCCTGAAGCTGAGTCATCCAATTTGAAGGTGAAGGATCGGCGAAGGGCACTGTTGTTGATTTTTGGGGGTGGCGCGGAGTGTGTAGTGGTTGTCCCCTGCAGTTGGGGATACCTATTTTTGAACTGTGGATATGTCAGCTTATGTGCATGCTGCGACGAATTTACTGTGCTCACCAGTTTCTCCAAATTGCCCTTGGCTTGTGCCTGTAGCTCCTCGGAACAATTCTGCGTGATATGCACGGGTTTCTTGTCGGGGTTGAGAGCTAAATCCATTCCATCTTAGCACACGGCCATGAATAAGCAATGAAATTACCCATCGCAAGAAGGTGCCATCAGAGTCAGCTGTTTTCTGATAGTATTCATCAACTTTGCTGAGGGCCGCCTCTAACGCTGGCCAAAAGCGCTTGTACCTTGCATCCTCAGATGCTTTGTCCATTCCGCATGCAAGTCTTCGAGTGCTGGTATCGTGAGATGGAGAATGGACCGCAGATCTGAGGAAAAACATGCTGAGCTTTCTCCGCACACTACAATTACGAGTACTTATGTAATCGTTTATAATCAATCGACATGAGGTTTTTGCGACCTAGGTGAAAAGTGTCCCAATCTATTTGTGTAACAGATTTAGTGGCAGTGCTAGTCTTACTAGTGGCTGTGTTGAAGCGATTTTAAAGGACAGCCACTAATTTCCCTTCATTTCTTGTAAGATTATAGTGGCTGTGTTTTGGCTTCCGTAATTAACTGACTAAATATGGGATGGGTTTGATTCTCACAATGGTCACTTTTAGTTTTAATCCCGTGTACAGTAGTACTACAGGCCCCGCGACGCGTACATTGCCCGCTGCACTCCCTGTGGACTTTTCCCATCCAAACCCACTGCTATTCTGTCAATGCCGATCCTGGAACTGCCCCTCAGTGCATCTGCTTTAGTACGGAATCCAAACGGAATCGCGCAGAATCCGACACTCATCAGGAAAATGTTTTTGAGCTGGCAGAGCTGGCGGCAGCTCTTCCAACCCTTCCAAGTCACCAGAATCGACCTAGCAGCATAAGTCGATAGCCGGCGCCAGAAAACTTTGTGGTGCCCATGTCACGCCATCTTTTTTATCCAGCGCCAGAATCTTCGCCAGTTTCATATCCAGTTGCTGCCAGAACAGACTTTGTACTGAGAAAATCACACCGTAGCATGGGAAAAAAACATTGTATTCCAATTGCACGGACCGCGAGATAGACTAGACAAGGTATGCACAAATATACTATGATCTACTGCGAATAAATGTAAAAAAATAGCCGACAAAGCAGGTACTACGTAGCCTGAGCGACGTACCGCAGTGGAATCCTCATGATCGTCATCTCGGGACGGAGATGACGTCATCTCGGTACGGAGATGGCCACCCCTGCATAACATAACATAGCGACCCAAATAAATTCGGCAATATCCACCTTGCGACTCAATTGGTCACGTATCACAATGACCATTATAGACTGGCGTACTGCAGCTGCACAAACTGAAAGTGCTCCCGTAGGGCTCCAAGCTGTGCTAGGCTAGGGGAACTCCAGACTCAGTTATGTAATGGAAGGCGTCGACGGAAAGATGACTCACCTGTGGACACCAGTGATGGATGGCGCTGACAGTAGATGCAGACAAAGCAAGAGAGATAAGGTAAGGCCAGCGTAGAAGCGGCCTATTGCAGGGTAGATATCCATGCGGGCAACATGCGGGCTTGCAAGGTCTTCAGCTTGAAGGACAAGTTGCTTGTGCTTGAGGATCAGAACGAGCCAGTGGCGCGGAACTTGTGTCAACTTCGGAGAGCATGAAAGAAGCTTGCGACACTTTGAGAGTTGGCTTGAGGCGCGAAGGCGGACGGCGGGGGTAGATGAGGGTAGTGAGGGGGGGAAGGAAGCCGAGGCGAACATCAAGTGACAATCACCATGTCAACAGAAACTTGATGGGATCACGCACACGGACCCAGAGCGGAGTCTGAACTGAGTTCGAACAAAATTTCGTGTTTCAGCACCAATCTTTTGCATCGCACGTAGATTTCACTTCAGTGAACTGCCAGTGTATTAATTGTCACATTATAGGTAAGACCTCGCTGCCGCGTCCACACCCGGAATGGCCGCCGCGGAGCAGTGTTGCAGTTCAGGGCTAAGGCTTATTTAAAGGTAGGCCTTAATTCCCCTAATATTCGGGCTTTACAAAAACTTGCGATACCGTGAGGGCTTAAGTACCCTAAGATAATCATGTGGTATGATTGTCACTGTCCGTGCCTTCATGCCTCCTGCAAAAGGCCTTCTCTGAGATTTTTTCGGGGCCAAGCAGAACTCCTGCCAGTATGTGGCTCACTGTCTGGACTGCATCCGCCATCATCGGCAGGTCCTAAATCACTCGGATGTGGCATTGGAGGCTAGGCTGGTGTGGAGGGAAGCGATGTTGCAATACGGTGCGTGGATATGTTACGAGTACTTATGGTAGTCGTTTTTAGGTTTATCAGGTCTGGTTAAACAGGCCTTGTGTAATACTGCAGCCCAGGAGTAATAATTGAAAAGAGAAGACAAGAATTTGCCGAGCAATGCCGTGGATCTTGACGCTGAAATAAACTAAGCGGTGCTTTAAAAAAGCTTCAGCCATCAACGGTGCTCTGCATTCTATTCTGCTATTCATCACATTTCGGCTACAGGAGTGCAGTGCTCCTGTTAAATGCACGACTAAACTGTTGAAGAAACTAGTTTGTGTAGAACAAAAGAGAAAAAAAGTACATAAGTGCGAGTTTGCCGGGCCGTGCTGCGGCCATCACCCCCAAGTTCAATGAGTAAAAAAAAAAGAAAAGAAGCACGAGGAGCAGAAACAAAAACAAAGCTCATGGCGAGAAGGTTGAGAAACATGTCGACGCATTCCCATTCACCCGATTTGAGCCGTAGAGCCTCCAGTTTTTCGCGTTTCTCTCCAGTTTCTTCCTGCGCTATTTCAACTTGGGGGTGAAGGCCGCGGCACGGCCCGGCAAACTCGCACTTCTGGTTTTTTTTTTCTCTCTCTCTCTAGAATTAAAGATGGCAACAGTTCAACAGAAGATGCTGAACGCCCCAGTGATGGTGACTGGACACAGACCTCAATAACCGAAGTCTCCACCTCCAGTACCAACTCCTTTTCGGAAGAAGATCACATTGAGCAACCACCTTCTTCGACTGCACTGCTGGTTCGTCATGTTTGTTGGCAGTTGTGTGGTTGCCTGATTAACTACAGCCTACCATGTTCAACTTACTACGCCAAATGGGCATTGATCCCACAGCCCTGTTAGGTGCGGACTTTACCAAGCTGCAGTGAGCTCGGGTAAACAAATCCCTCAAAACAATTGCAGTGCTATCGTGACCGCTACTGTAGCGGAATCTGTCGCGGCAGCTAAAAACGGGGAGATTTCGGTTCCCGTCAAAGTACAAGCCC
The DNA here is from genome assembly GCA_029378255.1 of Mycena rosella. Classification (NCBI taxonomy): domain Eukaryota; kingdom Fungi; phylum Basidiomycota; class Agaricomycetes; order Agaricales; family Mycenaceae; genus Mycena; species Mycena rosella. The sequence goes on along the minus strand of JARKIE010000178.1, from coordinate 111,835 downwards.
CCGCGACAAAGGTACATTCCATTCTACTGAGTGTGAACTGGCTCATTGTAAGCACCAGATCGTTGGCAACACCTTGCAGAATTCCGTCGCCGTCCAAGGGCGAGGTATTCCTATGAAAGTAAGTATCACTATGGATGAATTCATGATCCCTCACCACGGACACCAGGCCTCGTGTTACTGCGGGTTGCAACCGGACAAGGTACTTGCACATCATCCTGAAACTCATAGTATGGAATGCTTCGCAGAAAGCGTCACTCGCAGCGATGACGGATATTGGTGTAGATGCGAAACAGATCTCGAGCTGGGACAGTGTTGAGTTGAAGTAAGCTCCCGTCTGCTCCGGATATTAAACAGCACCATCAAATATCTCTCAAAATCTTTCCAAGTTCGAAGTCATGGATACATCCCATGCCGTTATGCCCATCTTAAGAACAGACTTAGGCATTGAGTCCAAGGAAGGTTGGTTAGCGGGATAACCAAGGCATGCCGGTGCCCTTTCGATGTATGGTTATGGTGTCTGGAAGGCCATTTGATATATGACTCGAGATTTATTTGCTCCCCGGGACTGGGCGACAATCCCAGTGCATGGAGGCTATGGAGCATGAAACACCATTGAGAGATTTTGACTGCTTTTCTCCCTGATGAACTCATGGACTAAATGGGTCGGTCTAGTGATTACAGTCACATTAAAGAAGACTTGGCTAAAATTGTTAGAGACTATGTCGAGAACTGCGACTACAAAAAAGATCAAACCAGCCAAGCATACTATCAATCACCGGGTATGCGGCCACCTTCCCTTTTTGTTTTAAGCTCGGAATGATTGCCTATCGGATTGTGCTGTGGGAGGCTGGAAATGGAGGCCTGCATCCTAGGAATCAGTAGAACACATTTGGCAGAATTTATATGAAGCTTGGATGCTTTCCTAGATTTTTATTCCTGGCGGCATCCCCAAATAGGCCAAAACCAGGTAGCCGGCCATCCGGCTAAACCCTTCATTCCAGGTCGTTTGGGAGGCCCTGGCGTACCTGGGTGGGGCAAGACATGCAAGGGGACTACTACATACAGTTATATCGGACATCCGAGGTATGGGGGCAAAATGAATATTTGTTTCCACGCCACTTACATAGGCGGGATCAGGGTCGTGAATGAATAGTGCCGTACGTGGGAGGCAGAGGACACGGTGGGCCAAGGTAAGGTGGGGTGGTCTTTGTGTGAAGGCTAAAGACATTGCTTGGGTGCCGAGAACTCCTCCAAAAAAATCTTCATTTACCGACGACAAAAATGAGCTGGTTTGAAGCATTTAATGATACTAGGAGAGGAATAAAATATATATAATATTTACATACTGCTCAAACATTGTCATTATCCATCCCCATCACCCCTGCCAATTTTCAGAAGCGCAGGGTATGCAGGTTGTGTGGTGTGCGAGCGGCAAGATTTGCCTATTGATCTGATTGCAACTCTCGTCGGGAGCCCTGGAGAGCCGGATTTGCCATTTTCAAGGATATCAATGACTTAGATGGTTTCCCAGAAGGAGACAAACAGGACGACCCCCAAAAGTCGTGGATGGATACAGAATTGGTGGAGAAATGGGCGTGACGGCCACTCGGAGTTAACAAAATGTTGCCATCAACTCATCAGTCTGCCTCCAAATAAAGCGAGTAAGGCCGACAACCGCCACGGCCCACTACCAGTCTACATAGTCCAAAATGATTCTAGAATTTTTCAGAGGCTGGAGCTGTCTGTCTGTCACACACACACAAGGATCTGTTCAACCGCACAGCTCAATGTTCGCTCGGTCGACGCGGCTGCGTTGACCAGCTCACATTGAGCCTGGAGAAAAAGCCTGGAGCTGAAAGGAGCCTGCCAGCAACAGGTATTAATTTTATGCAACCGAATTTTGTAAATGAGGAATCTGTTCAACTGTGCGGATCAATGTTTGCTCGGTCGATGCGAGAGCGTCGACTAACTCACATTGATCCTAAACAAATTCAAAGAGATGTTGAGCCTGCATCGGCCAGCTAGCATCGAGTCAAGAAAGAAAAGGAACTTGAACTGAATTTGAGAAGAATCATAATGTACATTGCCTGTACTTTCTTTGCCATCAGACTCCGGCTTCATGGACTGCTTTGAGCTAACGCAGAACAGTGTATCTGGGAAAAAAAGACCATGACTGGATGTTCAGGAATTCGCAGACTGCAGATGTAAGTAGGTAAGCAGGATTACTTGACATCAAACGGCACCGCGGCATGAGAGGCGGGCCGAATGCATTTTGGTGGGGAGAAAAGCAGCTTACGCGAAAGCTGCTGACGAAAATGTGATGGTCTGCGGGAATGCGTTTGATAGGGCGCCCTATAATAACCCTTACCTAAAGGTAGCGGGAATTTGGCACAGACCAGCATCGGAGGTTGTACTTCCTCCCCCGAGCTCAAATTCTTAAAACAGTTGAGTAGACAGTATATGAATGGCTGACTACCTAGGGTGCCCGGGTTCCTGGTCTCTGATAGTAACCACCGTGAGAAATTTGCACGTGTCCACGACAGATTTTGCAGGTATCGACCTGAACGCGCGATACATGGCCGGACACTGGCCAGTTTTGGGTAGGCATGTATATCTGATATACACAATCACAGGCCGGCCTGATTTAAGTTGCCATTGTGAATCTGGAAGGGTGGAGGGCCGCGGGGAAATCCGCCGAGACCAAACATAGAGACACAGCCACATAGACTTCAATGCACACCAGAAGTAACAAGCCGATTTGCACACTGAAAATTATATGGGAGCAACAAGGACACATTCCGAAAATGATCTGCTCAAAAAGAACTGCTCAAGTGCGTGAGAGAGGCAAAGACAAAAAATTATAAAAAAGAAAGACACCTGGCGGTATTCGAACACAACCGATGATTGGCACCTAATTACAAAGCATGGACACAGCCACTATAATTTCACAGATTTTGAAGTGGATTTAAAGGACAGCCACTATTATGCATTCAACACAGCCACTAAATACAATAGCACAGCCCCTATTTTGCATTGCAATCTTGAGCTGGGACACTTTTCACCGAGACCTGAAAAACCTCATATTGATTGATTAAATAACGATTACCATAAGTACTCGTAAACACAAATGTATCGATATCCTGGGAGGATATCAGATGGTAGGAACCGGAATATGAAAGGGAGTCATGTACACGTCTTAATTCCCATCCACGATGGAGCATATGATACGTGGACGACCAGCGAACCTTCATGTCGAGTACCATCTGCTTTGCAGTTGTTACAGAATCCAGCCGTGTGCGCATCTGTATGCCCCTGAACAGTTCTTTGCGCTTTGCGGAGGAGCGCTCCTGAAATGAAGGCAGTTGAGTGAGCTGCGAGTGCGGGAGATTGTAAATAAATACCTTGACTGCAATAGCCCGGACGAGGCCGACTTCACACATACAGGACTGGATGTATCGGGTAGGTGGGCAGTCGGGTCATGCGAATTAAAGTGCGGGGATTGACTATAGGTTGAAATGAGCTTTTGCGTTGCAAGGTTGATGACATGTGCGAGGCAACTTGTGCAGGGATATTAGCCGCAACAACTTGTTTCATAGAATAATCACATACTTGATGCGATGTTCGATTGGATCCCAGGTAAACTTCTTAATTAGCTTAATTCGATGTGCAAACTCGACCAGCATAGTGCCATTATTTACGGCATTGTCACAAGTAACGTAGCCAGCCTGTCAAATGCGTTAAAAAATGTTGTGTTCATGGGGAGAATGATGCATGCGGCCCACGATACCAAGCCTATCAACGATTTTGTACAAGGTCTGTCCGAGTGTCACACCATGATGGGCATTATTGAGACGCGTGAACCCAAGAATGGTCTCCTTGAGTTTCCAAACCCCTGGCAACACCTCTTCGATCCAGTGACCTGTAACGACAAAATAACCATCAGTATTATTCGCCTGCCACGCATCACAGGTCAGATGAATCTTGCCCGTCACCTTATTGCTCTGTAGAGGAAGCAGTCAATCTTCTTGAATAAGCCGTGAAGGATTAACACTCACATGGAAGCGTGCGCGAAGCCCGTCAAGTTGTTGGTTAAATGGTCTGATAATTTCGTCCCTTGTATTTTACTGTCGGGGATCATGACACCGTTGGTGGCCTGAGCAGCGATATTGATCATTTCTCTAGACTTCGGATGTTCGAGAGCGCCGATGGGCTAATTGCGGCTCGGATAAGTGAAAGGTGTTTGCAACACAAAAGAACACTGACTTGATCTGTGGCAATCAGCCAGGCCAGTGCAGCATCCCGAAAGATTGTATTGCTGTAGGGCACTATGCTTTCGGGTCGTTCCCGCAGGTGAGAGTCTAATTTCTGTTGGTGAAGCTTGTGAGCCTCATCTGCAGCTTGTTTTCGCGCCTTGATGTCCGCCTCAAGCCTTAATTCAAAATTGTTCTCCTTGGCCCATTTATGATATTCATACTGCACCGGCATAATGGTCAACATGAGCAGTTCAGGCTACCTTTATTACCTACCCTTAGGGATAGATTATTTCTTATGGAATAACTAGCCCTAGGGAGGTGTTTTTCAAGGGTCCCTCCCACGTTCTGGGGACGTCCCACTGCTCGGTTGGGGACTTCCCAGCTGTGGTCTTGGGATGTCCCACACGCCGCAGGTGGGCAAGATTTTTGCCTTTTTTGGCAGGTGTGGGACATCTCCCGACCACAGGCTGAACCGAAAAAATTGCCTTTTTTAGCCATTAAAGTTGGGTATATCCCCCATGTAACAAAAATTCAGATGACGTGTGCCGCCACCAAGTTGACCGTTAAAAAGTCACATTTTGGCAAAATGTGGCAGTGCCACCCCTCTTCATCTGAATTCAAACTCAGATCGACCGGTCTGTCTACCGACACTTGTGATCTTATAGACAGGCCGGTTACCGGTCTAGCTGCTACCACCTTGCCTGTGTGCAGCTTGCATGCACCTCTGCCTTGCATGTTGTATGGGTGTGCACCAACCACCTCTGTCCCATTCAAATATGCCTCTGCATTGCGCATCAGATGGGCCTGCATGAATATACCTCCGCCTTGCACATCAGATAGGTGGGCACCTGCCCTCCTCCGCATTGTGCACCGTGGGACATGGGTCATTCCACTTCAATTGAGGGGGTGTCCCACAAAAACACCTGGGACGTCCCACTTTAATCATGGGGACATTTGATTTACCGTAGTGGGATGTCCCCACAGGTGGGAAATCCCCCTTCAATAATGTGGGACATCCCACATTGGTTCATTGGGATGTCCCACTGGCGGGGGAATTCCCAGTCGGAACATCACATCTCGGTGGGATGTCCCACCACCCAAGGCCCCTCATACCAGGCATCGCCGAAGATCCAAGTCCCAGTCGGAACATCACATGTCGGTGGGATGTCCCCCACTATTTATTTGAAGGTGGGATGTCGCCACCTTTTTTTTAAAAAAAGTGGGACATCCCATCCTGAGTGGGGATTTCCCTTGTTCCTTGTGAAACCTCTATCTGGAGGCAAATCAGCTTGACTTACACTAAATTACGTAATATCAACCTGCATGCTTGTTCCTGCATCCTCCCTGACCAGTTTGACCAAAATTTCCTAATTGGGACATCGGCGGTAGTGGCCGGATTGGGAAGCCATACTTTTTTTTTGTCGACCCAGAAAAACCTTTGTGCTGACACAAATTACATGGTTTTAGACCATATTACATAATAATTACCCACTCACTCTTTTCCGCACCTTCCCCGACTGGTTTGACCAAACCTTCCTATTTTGGACATTGGCGGTAGTGGCCGGGTTGGGAAGCCATACTTTTTTTTTGGCCAACACAAATAACCTTTGTGTAGACACAAATTACATTGTTGTGCTCACTTGACTCAATGGTTAATATACCTCACCTTTATCTTACATAATTTTTCCTCCACTGCCCGCACGTTCAACTCCCACTAACTGTATTGTTTTTGTTCTTACTTACTGAGTGCACCACAAACTGCCTAGTAATCTCCTATAATTTGTCACCCAGTATGGATATTATGGTGCAGTGATTATCATCTCTGAACATATTCCGTACCTAATAATTTTGCCCGCTCAGGCGATTGTTCGAATCCCGCTAATTTACTCATTTGATTTTATTTGCTGTTTTGTTCACCTACGTTCGCTACGTTATTGTACTATGTCGCTATGTATTTTTTACACCCCTTTTCAGTGTCCGATGTTGCTTCATTAAACTGATTATAATTCCGACCAAGTTGTTTTCTCCCCTAACATGCGCAAACAACCTATCACGTCCCAAAAAGCAGGTTTTATTTCGAGGCTGATATCAGACATCACAAAGTCGTCGCATTTTAAAGGGATAGGTACAGCATGTATGGTATGGTATAAGGTAGGGCAACATGAAAGGAAAAGGTCAAATGCATGGCATATATAATAAATTCGAAATCCACGTCGCCTGGAAATTGAAGGAGGCAGTCGCAGCATGCAGATTGGTGGCAAATCAATTGCTCCCGGATCTCCATGAACGAGGCATGCGTGGCAAGTAGAGTAGCACAGAATGGTTTGCACAGCTCTTTCGTGATTTTGTGCTAAAGCCCGCCGTTCCCTTAAGTGCCTTCCCCGCCTCCCACCCTCACCATTTGATCGCAAGGTGATGCATCGTGGCAATAGGTGGCCATCAGCCCCCACTGCACACTCCCCTCGCTCCAGACGTTCCCGGCTTCGGAGTGATTCCTGGTTCACCCAATATGTTGATCTTCGGCGATGCCTGGTATGAGGGGCCTTGGGTGGTGGGACATCCCACCGAGATGTGATGTTCCGACTGGGAATTCCCCCACCAGTGGGACATCCCAATGAACCAATGTGGGATGTCCACATTATTGAAGGGGATGTCCCACATTATTGAAGGGGGATGTCCCACATTATTGAAGGGGATTTCCCACCTGTGGGGACATCCCACTACGGTAAATCAAATGTCCCCATGATTAAAGTGGGACGTCCCAGGTGTTTTTGTGGGACGCCCCCTCAATTGAAGTGGGATGTCCCATGTCCCACAGTGCACAATGCAGAGGTGGGTAGGTGCCCACCCATCTGATGTGCAAGGCGGAGGTGCATGCAAGCAGGCCCATCTGATGCGCAATGCAGAGGTGTATTCGAGCGGGACGGAGGTGATCAGTGCACACCCATACAGTGCCCACCGGCACATCTCCAACACGTGCCATAGGCATGGGAGAAAATTTTTGGGATCTATTTGTGATTTTCTGAGCCACGAAACATACCAAAAGAATGTGATCGACAGAAAATCTCATTTTTTCCATGATGTATCACTTTTTCGGCCGGCGAAAAATCAATTGTGTGTACCTCTGTGAGGCTCCAGACATCCTCTACCAAGCAAAACCAAATCTTCTTACCACACCACGTCACATCTTACAGGGCAATGGGAAAAAGAACTGGGAAACAGTGTGCAGCTGTCCAGCGAGAAGCTGTTAAGCATGGTGGACGAAATGCGGTCACAATTCCAGCGGATCCGGATCCGAATTACGTGCCGAACTCAGATGCAGACACGGACGCAGAGCCCGATTCTTGAGCAGCAACGGCATGTCCCTCTGAATGCATTTACATATCTCTGCACTTTGTTGATGTGGGCTCTTAGGTTCCGCCCATGTTATTGAAGTGCAAGCGCGAAATTGATCTGGATGCTGATCTCAAGCCCGATAAAGCAGATTCAAGGATCTCCCGCATGATTGGTTGGCGCAACACCCAAGGGAAGACCAAACAAGCCCGGGCAAAACTTCAATAAATTACTGAGTGAGGTATCCAGTCGGCTCCAAATAACCGAAAGGCTGCTCAATTGGAATCAGAGGAAGCAGATTCCGATATCGAATTATAGTTGTGTGCAAACTCTCAAATTCATTGCCAGATCCTCGACATGTCACAGCAAAATGTGGCCATGGCGTTTCATATAATGACCAGCTTCAAGAGCTCCGACTAAAGAAGGCTAAACTTGCATCAACACTTGCTACCTCTCCCCCCCGACTACGTCCTAAATTGAAGATCAAATTCTCTCGCTCCCACCCCGCAGACGAGGCAAGTCTCACAATTTCGCATTGATGCGGCCGAGGCAAGTATTTCGCGTGGTCTATTCGCGGAATGGCCGCGCACCTCTTGTGCCACGAAACACTTCCAGAGAAGGAGCAGGGCAAGGGCGGCCACCACGAGTCATTATTGCTCAACCCCATTATTTACGAGAGGCTTCAAGAATGGGTTAAGGGAATTCTGGATGTTGAGCAGGGGGGATTCGTAGGTCGTGTACGTGTCAAGCTCACGCGATACTTGCGGGTTAATTGTCTGTTTTGGCTTTTAAAGATGCAGCCTGCTAAAATGTGTTGATATGTCAGCGACTTCCTGCTTCCGGAGCTCAAGATTGATAAGAAAATCAGTGAATCCACTGCCTTCCGATGGCTCAAGAAGATGGGGTTTGCGCTTTGCCGCATACAGAAAGTGTTTACGTTGATGGCCATGAACGAAAAGATGTAGTCGAGAGCCGCGAGAAGTTAATTGAACATCTCTGGCTCAAAGTTTTACCGTTCGTTTCTGAACATAATTTATCTGCTTCAACTGACCGGGTCATTCAACTTCTGTCATCAATATGAAGGTAAATCTGCAACAGTCTGCATATGCTGTCAAAAAATACAAATCACATTGATGCATCCCAGCGGAGGTCATGCGGGACCCAACATCATTGGTGTGCAAGCCAGAGGTAACCGACAGAGTGCATCGGCTGCCGGACCTACCCAATTCGGAAATTGATTATGTAATTTCCGGTGTTTCCAGAGATACTCATTCTTCCGAAAAATTGTAATTAGAAGTTCAAAATTTACAAGTGTTACTGCGAAATTCCGAACCATGATATGATGAGGTGCACTGTACGACATGCAAGGCGAAGGTGCATACAAGCTGCACACAGGCAAGGTGGTAGCGGCAGGTGCAGAGCCATCTGACACACAAGGGCGGAGCGGCACCTGAGCAGCAGTGGAACAGTGGAAGGGAAAATATTTCATTACATGGGGGATATACCCAACTTTAACAGCTAAAAAGGCAATTTTTTCGGTTCGGCCTGCAGCCGGGGGATGTCCCACAGCTGCCAAAAAAGGCAAAAATCTTGCCTGCCTGGCGCACTCAAATGATGCACCTAAGTATGGGCTGAAATGTGCAAAGACTGAGATCTAAGGTGTGAACACCAAAAATCAACAATCAACACACAACACACACACACACACACAACCAATATGAAGTGCTTATAATTGAGTTTGGGTCACCCTGAAATATACAGGTAAGATTGAACCTTCTCGAGAAAGTTGTCAAGATCGTTCGAGGATGTCTTCTTGGACTTCGAGAGACCAACAGTAGTTGCCAACTACCAAATGTAAATTGTTCTCGAACATGAGGACTACGGGGTTATAGAGTTTGCAGAAGCTCTTGAGCAACCAGTATGTGGGACCACTCAGATTGTTGCTGTGATCGTCCAAAGGGGATGTTACAGACACAGGCATGTTCACGCCTACGCACAACTCCCTGACCGACTCTGGTGCTTATCAGAGATCTTTTTGGGTTCTCGACAAGACCTACTCAATCGAGGTGATTGAACTACCATGACCCTCCATGAGATAGCTATGGGACAAGGGACTATTGCAACGGACTTCGCTGGACAACAGTGGTATAACCAGAAAACCGCAATGGGACTTTACTGAACAGTAGTCTACAGCTTAAATGACCTTAAAGCTAATGTAGCCAACAAGAACTTTCTCTGTTAAAGAATCTACACAACAGAAGTGGTTTATAAGTAATATAACCAAATCTCCGCAATAGGATACTGAGGACACAAGGCCTATCTATTGACTTGCAGAGCTTTGACAATGGTCTAGGGAAAGCTGGGCACAAATGAGCTGCAGACCTGTGTGTTCTCAACAGTCTTTTATGCTACTTCTTGAACTACATGACATGACAGATATGAATAAACAGAATAAGAGGAAATGAGTAAAATGCGATCTGCAACGGAAAATATTGGGTATCTTTGGCTTGGCCATGTGCAGGATTGGCAGGCCCACATGGATGGATGCCTGTCCAACCTGCTTTTGGAGTGCGATCGGTCTCGAGAACTGGTCCTCGAACCCGATCCGGTATATTTAAATAGCCTAGAGAGTTCTCGAACTGGCTTGGACCGGCTTGGTTGGTAAGTCCCTTTTGTGTGTCTTGTCTCCTCTCGTAAGAGCGGAATCTCAGCTGAAGCCTATGTGTCTAGAGTTTGAGCTCCCGGGGCTCGTCGGCCATCAAGACCATCAGAATTGGACTTGTTTGGTGTCTCGAACATGATGTGACTGGTCACATGTGGTCTACTGGAGCCTAGAGCGTCTCGGAAAGGTCTGTGTCATACTTCTTGATCGGTTTCAGCTGGCTCTCAAACTAGTTTAGAGTTCTCGAATGCTCATGGGTCCGGAGGTCTCTGCTGATGCAGACCTTTGTATAGTTCTCGAACTGGGCTTCTGCCCAGCCACCTGGTGTAAGACCGCTCGCAATTGGGTATCAAGGCATTGTATAGTTATATCTTCTTGGTTATGGTATCTAGCTTTGCAGTACAGCTCACCCCTATGTATAGGTTATGAACTGGATCTGACAAGCCACATGTAATACTTCTAGGACCGTTATGCTGATTCCCCTTTGGTAAGAACCAAGCATATACAACTCCCCAGTACCAGTTATTTCCCTCTTGCATCATTGATACACAGCCAGCAGCTCGGAGCTCACTCTGACTCTAACTGTATATCACTGAACAGGAGGTTCTCGAAGTTCGTATGTGTTCTCAAACTCCTGTAGAACTCGCAAAAATGTGTGATTCCACAGCTGGTACGATACCTGCCGTATCAGTGTTGAGGGAGCTTGAGGGAGCTTGTCTTCTTTGGACATTGAGGAGCTTGAGGAATGAGCGGAAGTTTGAAACGACTTGCAAAATTTCATCATATGACCACACATGACCCCAGTCTTCGTCGCTTGCACCTGAATGTCCCAGATCCAACTTTTGGAGAGATCCTCGGTGTGCAAGTTGCTCGGGTCAATGTAACATTATGATAGCAGCACAATGTGTAATTGTCATTTTTGCATTCCTATATAGTCAAGTTTTATGCTACATGTGGACATGAAAAAGCACTCAAGTCAAAGACACAAGATGTGGGTCCAAATATGAAAGACAGTGAAAGACACTGTTGGAAAGATGTAAGATGGGCCAGCCAAGACAAAGATGCACAAAGACGACCCAGAAAGATGTAAGATGCCAAAGACTATTGCAGTTTTATGGCAGTGCATGGCTGTCAAGGGGCGTTTATTCAAGCACCATCGAAGATCAACTCTATGCAGTATGTTGGTGTTTGTCACCGTCCTTGATCCACTGACAGGCTCACATGTAAGCGCTCGCGCACTATTCTGCGTGCAATTTTTCATGCATATACATTTCTCAGTTGCTCTTTTCACATCTGAAGCATTTTTGGGAAGTAAATTAATCCAGAATTAATTTACTCTTAGGGCCATGGGAGGGGTAGAGGGGGGATGTGGGCATCATAGAGCCACTCAATAGAGCTTTTATCACCTCAGGCCACTTAAATACCTTAATGGACATTCCCCTACCTATCCTGCGAACATTGATCATAAATATTATCCTGCGAACATCGATTATGTTGTAGCGCGTGCTTACACGTGAGCCTGTCAGTGGGATCAAGGACGGTGACAAACATCAACATACTGCATAGGGTTGATCTTACTGATGTGCCAGGTCGGGCTTGAAGCCAAGCGGGCTTGGGTTGGGCTTTGAAGCCCGACCCAGGCCTGACCCGAGGTAAGGCTCAAGTAGGGCTTGGGTCGGGCCCAGAATTGTGCCTGACCCGCGACCCGGGCTTGAGCCCGGGCCTCAGTGAGTCCCACTTGGGGTCAGATTTTTCGAATGAGATGGCAACATTGAGGCAGTTCAACAATGGTAAAACTGAAATACTGCATTCCCAACAGGTGTTCTCACCTTGAATGTGGCTTTTCAAGTCGTGATAGCAGGCGAATCAGTTTAATAGATTGATGGTTGAAAAGCAGTGTCGAAAAACCATCTGTGAGGGTTCAAACATTTACAGAATGAGATGTACAGTGAGTAATAATATATAGAACACCGAATATGCTGTGAAACTTCCTTGAATGCAGGGAGCAAAAAGACACAGTCAAGCCCGGGCTCAAGCCCAAGCCCGACCCGACCCGGGCCCTACTAGCAGGCTTGGTGATAGGCTGGCCCTGTGACCAGGCGTAAATCTTTCAATTTTGTGTCTGTTGTTACTCACTAGTGCCATATAAACCAATAGATCACGCTCCAGAGAGCTAGTGTGAGGTCCGAACATCTAGCTAAGGATATACTATGTGTGCTACCTGTAGGCGCTCGGTTGTGATGACGGTACCACTATGGGCCAGATTCCTAAGCAGCTATACTACCTTTAGCGAAAGGTCATCCATCCGTTCTGTGAGGAACTGGGACTTGCCTGCACGATCCTACCAAGGACATAGTTACTGCATGCCATCTAGACAATGGGCAATACACTGGGGACACGATTAGAGTTTGCACAACACTGCGGCGGTCAAAGCAACCTCGTGCGGCGACAAGTCCAACACTTCCCGGTAAAGCTGATCAAGCTTTTGACAGGAAGTGTCAACGATTTAACTGGACCGATGATCGGGCCAGCGGAACAGCAACTCTGCACGGCTAAATAGAGATCACCTGGGTCTAGGCACTCGCTTTATCTAAAGCCCAGAAACCATATGGAGCTGTCATTAAACACATGGGATCTGCAGCGCAGCAGCTGCAGATTCGAGTCAGAATGGAGCGCGCTACGCGGTTCGTTCCTGGTGTGACTGAGGACAGAGGTCTCAGCCGCCATTAAAATAAAAATATACCATTTTCTCGCGAACTAACTTTCAACAGGACCAGTTTTTTTTTAAAAAAAAAGTCAACTTTATTTCCCCTCTGTCGCGTACAATATGGTAGGGATCTCTCTTGTACATAGGTAGGTAATGCTCTGTAGTGTGATGAATAGCAATTTTTGATGTACTGCGGCATCTCTCGGAAGGCGCTCAAGGCATGAACCCAGCAGGGAAGTCCCGCTTGCTAAATAAAAAGGTGATGTGCCAATGTAGGTGGATAATGTAAAGTAGATAAAAGAGGAAGGCATGGGGAAGGGGATCATCACAGAAGGGAGCAGAGCGGGGATTTCGGCACATAATGTGATACCCTGCACAAGGCCCCATAGAGGGTGCAGCCATCACTAATGAGGCGCTGAGCATCAGCCTTGGATGAGAGAGATATCCGAAGTGACATTGATTCACATGTCGGGAAGTCCGCTGCCGTGCATAATACCGAAAATGCTGTCACTGTGCCCACCACCACTGGGCCCAACCAGAACCAGATGTCGTCGAGGTGGACATGGCCAAGACTCCGCGAGGGTGGCATGGGAACACCATGGAGAACCACGGAATGCCACGGTTCATTGACTTCAAATCTGGGCTGCAGGAACACCCGAGGTGGCCCAAGGACGGGCCGGATGGCGTTCCAAATATTGACGTGCTGAGTTGCCAGGAGTTTGGCGGTGCAGTAACCCTGTCGGGCATGTATCACCAGATTTCCTTTCCTGGTCCATTGGATGCCGGAGATCTGATCGGTGTCTGTGGAAAGAGTCTCCTTCACAACCGTGTACAGCTGTCGGACGTCGGCACGTTTCGGAGCGGGAGAGAGGGGATCAAAGCAGACAATTAGGTGTGAGGCCCGAAGTCTCGCGCAATCGGTGGCTGCAGTGCTGGGGGCAACTGGAGTGGATGGCACGGGGGACAACATCCTGGATGAAGGGATGCCAGAATGTTTGACTGTATGGGGATGGGTGGTGGGAGCTGATGCAGATCCCGTCGGATCAGTCACAGTGACCGCTGCATACGTGGCAGGAGTGGAGGCCGGAGCAGTGGGGGCAGGGGCAAGAGTGCGGGCAGGCTGAAGGGCGGGGAAAAGGGTGCTGTGAGGGCAGAAGTAGCATCATGATCCAGGAGGATGTGTCCGTTGAGCATGAGCAGGACTTCCGGCATGAGCATGGAGAAAGCCAAAGATGTCGGGGCATGGTGAGCCTCCTGCATTAGAGCAAGGGTGGCCAGAGCAGAGTTCAAGAGAGACTCCAATCAGCATGGGTGTAATGTTTGGTGGTCAGGGTTCGCTACCCAGGTCGACGGAGGCATCGTGAGTCCTGGAGCGAGCCCATCTTTTTGGTGATGGTGGTTAGAACGTGAGAACATCCAACACAGGACCAGTTTCGCAGCTAAATGAGCTCGGAGCGCTTACCCGACGAGTTCTGAATACCCATTTGTATTATTTTGTGACCAGATATTGTGATTTCCTTATTTGGATCTCTTGTTGTATAAATACCCGTAGTTCTCTAGGAGGAAGCCAGTGCATTCTACCCTTTTTTACCCAGAGACCAAGGCTACCAGCTAGGTCCTGTGTGGGAACGTCTAGACTCTATTCGGCACAACTCTAGGAACTTTAGTTCTTTCAGTTAGCTTACATTGTGGGAATAAATTTGATTTCGATTGATATTTGAACGCGAGACAAGTTGAGAAGTTCAAGAGGACTAATCAAGTGCAAGTTATGAGTTACCAGTACGCACGAACAAGTGGAACATCGGATTTCTGTGGAGCTGTGACCTTCGTCGTTACTTTGCCATAGTTATCAAGCCAGTTACCAGAATATAAGTCCAGACAAAAACCTATTGATCTTAAGATCACCTTGGAAGTAATTCCAAACCCCTGTTGCCCCAATCCTACTTTCCGTACCCTCTGAGGTTGCGTTAAGCGCCTAGAAGGGTCTGGTTGTCCCAAAAGTCATCTTTAGCTAAAAAACTGCTTTGCGTTGTAAAGTCCCAAATTGCCACTGCCTAATACCTGGTAGGAACCCCGAACTTGCGCATTTGATAGTTTGAGCTGTTGTGTGTTGTTGGTTGTTCACTTTTGTGTTCAGCTTTCACGCTTTATTTCACCTGTGGTTCAATAGTCAGCGTTTCATCGGGTTGGGTCGGGGATTTTCTCAAGCCCAAGCCTGCCCCAACCCGACCCGCACATCACTAGTTGATCCGCTTGACTAAACATCCCTTGGCAGCTGTGTTCTATTTGAAAAGCTGTTAAGATGGCTTCGTCGACTGGCACAGTGCGGGATTTGAGAATTCGGTGATACAAAGATAGCATTAACGTTACGGGGAATGCTATGCTGAGTGGGAATCCCGTGGCAGGTTGAAGCAAGTCTGTCCTCGAACATTACGAAAATGCATGTTCAATTTCCCTGCAGATGACTCGGAGGCCAGCATTGCAGCACAACTTCAAATTTCAAGAGTTGCCTGTCACACGATTTTCAACGCAGCAACTTGACGGCTTCAAATGGGACTCCCTTCTTGTACGAGATTAGACTCGAACCAGTGCTATTGGGAAACCATGGAGTTGATGACAGTTGATCAACACCACGGTAAATAGCGACTGGAACATAATCACGGGTTTTGGTACAGTCGGGAGTTGCCTAGCATTATTATTGTAATTTGCAAAATTAATGTCCTCCACCCGAAAAATAAAATAAAAGTTTTGAGTTGGCGGGTTCGGACTGCGCTGCCGGCATCATTTTTGCCATCAAATCACAACCAAATGACATGCGTTGTCAGTCGCGTCGTCGTTTCTTCGCTGGTCCCTTGGGCTCTGCTGCCAAAATCATGTTCTAAAATAAGTTTCTATCATTCAGAACTGTTTTCTGTAGCTTGGGGATATATTTACTGAACTTTGACCAGGTCTGAGTGGAATCACTCAATATCATGTATTTCTGAATGCTTCAGGTAAGAATAACCCAAATTCAAGTCTGTTTCATGGATTGGTAACTTAGGGAACGTATATAGAACAGGAATTAAGATTTTCAGTGGTTCCTGGATCTCTCTGTGCCGGGATCTGTCCCAAGATATTCCAATTCTGGAGCTGCACAAATTATGCTTGAATTGCTTCTGTTGTGGTGTGAGAACTAAAAAGCAGGCCAAAATTATATGGAAATGCATTCAGGATCTCCACTGGTTGAACAATTCAAGTTTTTCAGTGAGAAAATTGGTAAAAAACTTTACCGGTTTTATAGGAATTTCTCACTGAAAAAATGGGTGAAAAACTCAAAATCTTTACAGACTTTTTGACTCACAATCACTTTTTTCACCAAAAACAGAAAAAAATCTGAAAAAGTTTCGAATTTTTCACCTACTTTTTCAATGAAAAATTCCTGTAAAATCGGTAAAGTTTTTCACCAATTTTCTCACTGAAAAACTTGAAATGTTCAACCAGTGCTCGTAAATTAATGAAGATCAGTGACATCCTAGGGAATTTAATACATCGGTAATTCAACAGCTTAACATGTATACAAGAATTACATGGTAGTGCTCTTAACTTGCCTCCCAAAATTAGTAGACCCACTGGTTGCCCACTGGATGACCTCCAGAAAAATATATACCCCATAAATGCCCTTCAAGATGGGTCAGAGATACCACATATGACTAGCGCGACTGAAAACACGCGTGATTTGGTTGTGATTTGATGGTAAAAATGATGTCGGCAGTGCGGTCCGAACCCGCGACCTCTTGGTGAGGACATTAATTTTGCACATTGCAATAAATGTTTTAGTGAAATTTCGATGAAGGTCGAGGACCGACTTCCTGAGTTCCTCCTTTCACAAATCGTAAGCGGCAGTTTTGTAGAGCGCCTGATCCTAAGACATCCCATGTTTTCAAAATTTCAAAATTCCCCAAACTGGTTCTTCAGCGAGAACATTTTGATCTAGCACGTGAGATAGGGGTCAACACATACCTTTCGCTCTCGTCCTGATGCCGTTCTCCGGAGAGACTTGAAATTGTGGCGCCTACGTTTTTCAGGTCCGCAGCGTCATATTCGAGTGCCTGGAGCATTGAGCGGACCTGTAGTCACTTAACACAGCCAGGGAAGATATTGATAGGGCACTCTCTGGCCAAGATTCTTTCTGTCTGTGATAGTAGATGTATTTCAAAGGGACATTTTCATTTCTCAAGTTGTTCAGGGGCTGTTGGAAATCTATTGGGGTCATGGGGATCAAGTAAGGCCGCGGCGCAGAGAAATCAGTAATCACGCTCTAGGGAGCCCAATTTCGAGCCAGTCCAAATTATGAAAACATAGGAAAGCTTACAATTACTATGTCTACCAAACTATCTCTTCAGATTTGTGGAAAGAGGGCATTGGTTTCTCAGTTTGAGCGAAATTTCGCTAAGACATTCAAAAATCTTCGGCAACTCCCGACTGTACAAAAACCCGTGATTATATTCGAGTCCCTATCAACCACTGTCCACTGATCAAACGACTGTCTTTGATCTTTACACACTTTCGATAGGTACTGGTTCGAGTAGTGCGAGATCAGCTGAAGTTCGTGCTTCAAGTGTGCGAACTGCTAACAATTGAATTTTAGAATCACCATTCTCACCGCGCTGGCTCCCCGCACTCCTTATGCCAAGCGGCATTCACCCGAATTCGTGCCGCACGAGCGATCCGGTGTAAGTCCCAAGTCTTTCCGGTTTATTCCATGCTAACTCGGGGGCAGTCGCGTGCGTGCAAAGGGCAGAAAGAGGTGTGTTGCGTACATAGGTACAGCTGGTACTCAAGCTGTCGCGAGCGCGTGCACCGGCAGCGGCGTCCGACTCTGCCTTCGGGCTGGATAGAGCTGGCCCCGCACACCTATACTCACGCCGCCCGCTGGCACCGCACCTTCCTTCGGGTGCACATCAATGCCGGAGCGTCCCGAGGTCCATGCGCGTGTCCGAGTCGAATAACGAGCCGTCGCCGTGGGGGATAGGCGCAGGAGCGTACGCCTCCGAGCGCACATCAGGTGCAAACCGCGCCCGCACGACCATTCGCGGAGTCGTGGGGGTCCCTGCACGCGCGGCATGCGGGGCGGCGTTCGTGCGCTTCCTCTGCAAGATGGTGAGTCCGGCGCCGCGGGATAAGAGTTGGGCACGCGCCGTTTGAAGCGCAGATCGCGAAGTCCTCCCCAATCCCGATGTGGCATGAATGAAGATGTGAGCCCGTGCGCGCGGGGCGGCGGCCGCGCCGCACAGAGATTGAGTTCAGTTGAGATAACAGCAAATGAGCGCAGGACATGATGTGCAGAGAGATGCGATGCACCTCTGGGCCGGGCGCATTCGCATGTGCATTCCAGGCTCCCTTCTTCGGAGGCGGCAGCAGATCTGTCGGGGTCACGCTCGTCAACAAACAGCGTGCGCCGCCTGCGCGAATACGGTACCGAGACGGAGAAAGCAGCGGACACATGCGGCGGTGCAGACAGCGCGTCTCGGCCGTTCGTACCTGCAGCCCGCAAGCCGCAGCCCGCAAGCCGCGCGCGCATGGCACCCCGCGCATTTGCGAGCGTCCTACGCGTGCGGCATGCAATACGAGAGGGTGGCGGCGCCCGTTCCGAGCCCGGGCGCGCCGGCTGCTTTTTGATGCTAAGTGATGAATGCGGCGCGGACACGCGCGCGCACTTGAGCACTGCAGTCCCAGTGGACTTTAGTGCGATGATCGATGCGCCTCAATGCCGGCGAAGGCCACTCGGAGGGCGGGGCCAGCAACGCCGCCCCTTGGTCGCGGATACGGGCACTAAGGTGAGTACTGAGCAAATAATAAGGACCGGATTGCGCACCTTGTCTGCGGGAACGAGCGCGCTGCTCTCCACAGCTGCACCCGTACGTCAAGGCCGTCCACGAGCTGCGCGGATTCGCGGGCGCTTCCCGATGAAGGGGTGTGCTGCTGGGAGCCAAGGTGAGTAGTGAGTAAAGAGAGAGAGAACGGGATTGCACACCTTGACTATTCTCTGCAGGAAGGAACACGCATGCGGCGGTCCCTGCGGGCGCTGCTGAGCGTGCGGCATGCGGGGTTCATGTGGTCTCGGCTTGAATGGAGGATGGGCCGTGGCTGGAAGAGCACGGAGGTGCAGCGGAGCGCGTGCCCTTGCTCTGCTCTGTAGTTGATGAGCCTCGAGAGGGAGGATCACGCATCTTTTGAAGCGTTGCCATTGGCTTGAAGCAATGCAGCGCGATCCTATGGAGGCAGCGGTACGTATGGCGAGAGCCTCGCGCGAAGATGGACTTGAAGGGATAGGATGTACGCAAAGGACGACACACCTCCGCGTGATCTCACTGCAGGCTCCGCCCCGTCGCCGGCCACGTCCTTGGAAAACTCGTGTGCGTCGCCTTCGTGGCGTTGCTCTGCAAGAGGATGAGTCCCGAGGAGACGGGAGGTGCCGGTTCGGGGCGAGCGTTGAAAGTTTTGGCCCGGAAGGGACGAGAAGCGGTTGGAAATCGATGGTCATGAATAAGTTCAGCAGCTATACAACATTAATGAGCTTGTATTAGTAACTCAATACACCCCAGGCTGGCCCCATCCTCCTCGCCCCAGTCGGCCACGTCAAGCCCCGCCGTGAGCGAGGCCCAGCACGTGCAGGGACGCGGCGGCGAGCGAGGAGGCGCGGCCGTCTGCGCAGATGAGGATGGGGCGGAGAACGGAGGACACGATGAGGGGTGGGCGCGCGTGGAGCGCTTCAGACTCCTGCTCGGGTCGGCGATGTTGATGGCGCAGATGTCGAGGTCGAAGGCGACCTGGTCGCGCACGTCATCAAGCGTGCGTCGCGGCGGCGTCGAGGCCTGCATCGACGAGTCTGGTAAGACTGGAGGACATGCCGAATACGGCCAATCGATCTCCGATCACTAGGATCAATGCGGCCCTTGTGTTTCTTGCCGGTCATCCATCCGAAGCTCCTCGTCGTCGCGCTGAACTGCGCGCTCAGCGCCCAGGTCCGTCGCCCCGCTCGGCCAAGGCTATGCTCATTCACTCACTGCAAAGGGTGTGTGTTGTCCGTTCAATTTTCGATGTCCTTTCTCTTCATTCCCGACACCGCTGCTCGTCCGCTATGTGCATTTCCCCACTGGCATCTCCAGCATGTTCAACCTTGGTGAACTGCTCTCCCGTGTACGTTTTAGAGTGTATCTTTTCTAAGTTTCATTTAGGGTACGATTTTCGAGACTTGGGGTGTTCCGTAGTACCTCCCATACGATATTTCGACAATCGAGTACCGAACGATACCGACAATCATGTATCTTTTATAAACCAAATTCGGACGGGGTGAGTTAGGGTGATTTCAGGACGTGCGAAGACATCAAGAATAATCCATAATCTAATCTACTTCAGACTCGATTTCACCCACAATCTTCAAATCCCGCAACTTATCTATAAGCGCTAGGATAATAGGTTTAGCGATAACTTTGGATGTGATCGGCTTGTCACCGCAGGGAAAACCATCGCCAAACATTATGCGCTCGAAGTCAGCAACTGAGGGTAGTCGGTGCTGATCCAGAAAATGGCGACGAAACCTGGATGTAAATCTTTCGTCCCAGTCTGTGACGGAGTGTGTTTTCTTGGCCTGGATTTCAGAGCCCAGGAGACGTTTTACGATTTGCCCCGCGGTTGGGCGCATCGCCGGCTGCTCCTCCCAGCAGTCTTGAAGCAGGCTCCAAAGACTGTCTAACGATGGTGTTCCCGAGCACGATGGTGTGCGCGACGGCCGATATCCCTCAAGAACCGCTATAATCACCGCGCCTTCCGTGCGCATTTCCGGAAAAGGTGGGTTTCCCGTCAGCAGCTGTCCCATATAAGATCAACGATCACGGAGGTAGAATCGGAGAGATATTTCCGCACCTCATATACAACACATGCGAATGCGTAGATGTCCGAGTGTAGGTCATTTCGTCCTCCCCGGTGCAATTCCGGTGCCTGGTAGCGTATCGTACCCCGTTGTGTATACCTCGATGAATTGGTAAACTGTATTGAGGATATGGGAGTGATGATTGAAGAAAGACCAAAATCTGCGATACAAGCTCTGCCGGAAGGAGTTATGAAGATGTTGTCCTTTCGAGTAGAAGAGAAAGATGAGCGATCAAAAGAATTCAAGAAATAGACCACATACCCCCTTCAAGTCGCTGTGCACAACACCATTTTCGTGCAGATGCTCGAGCCCGAGCGCGACATCCAAAATCTGAGGTGATTTGGGTTGATATGAATCTGCAGTGAGAATTCAGATGCTTACAAGAGATAAAAGCTGGTCAGTGTCGTATGGTTCTTTCTTTAAAAACATTCGGATCTGCCCGTTTTCCATCCACGGGGACACCAGGCAGAGCCGCTCCTGTAAATAGTAAAGACCGAAAAATGGGAGGAGGTTGGGGTGACAGAGTTGCCGCCAGATGATTGCTTCACGGCTAAACTCCTGCGCAAACGTCAACGCCAGATGCCGACGAGTGAAATTGGATTCAAACCTTCAGTAACGCGTCAATATCTGATTCTTCGAATACCCTCATCACTTTAATGGCGACGGTTTGACCGCGAAACACCCCTTTATAAACATCACTAAAGGATCCCCCCGCAACGTGTCTTTGTTGTTCTAGGCCAGTGATGGTAAAGCATCGAGGGTGGAGCTTGGAGACGCCCGAGAGTTTTATCAGAGCCTTGAAGATCCTGTGCCGATTCTGCGCAAGATTTGAATCATAATCTAACAGCTGACGATCGACAGGTTAACAAAGCGAGATCTCTGTACAACCGGTTGCCAAACTTACATCTTGCAGGAGGTCCAGACGCTCCTGAGCAGAGGCGTCACGACACGCCAAAAAATTGTTGTATGCATCTTTCTCGAAGTGGAAGAGTTTGTCCAACTGTTCGATCATAACAGAAATGTCACAGGCATCTACAGCGTGCACGTCGGGAATGAATTGACACATAAGTAATGAGACAGGTGGAACTTGCCTGGTTCAACCTGACATTCTGCAGGATTTATATTCTCGTTGATGAGTGATGGATTGGAGTCAGAATGAATTTCGGGATCAATATCTGCTGCTGGTGGGTGACTCTTTGGATCCACATCTGGATGGGTCTGCTCAATACTGAGTTCAAACGCTAGAACGAAAACACTTACCTGATGATGTGGAGTTGAAAATCAATGTCTGTGTAGTATCCACTGAGGGAAGATCTGGTGCTACGAAATTTGTGGGTGTTCTGCCCGCACGATCATAACATTTTGCCCAATTTGTGCCATGAACAAAGTTGTCAAAACTGAGCTTTGTCTGATCTCTCCCAATAACTAGTGTGTTGTAAGGTGACCAGAGACCAGATCTGTAGTGAGTTGGAAGCCAGAGAAGATATTCTGAGGGAATGCAGGAGATCCAGCCATCATCATCAATGTTCCAATGCAATGGAAATTGAGAGGACTGGAGATGAATTGACAGAAAAAATTAGCTAACTACGGGGTATTATGTAAAAAAAAACATCACCTTCAGTAAAGCAGATCCATTGGGACATGCTGAAATGGCTGAGCCGTTTACAATGCTTTCCAGGTCCCAAATATGTACAGTGTTGTCATCAGATTCCGACACAATATGCTTGCCACCTGGGGAGAATGCAATTGATTCGACCAAATTGGTGTGTCCTTCCAATGGCTCTCCGACTGCAGTGCCAGTGCTGGCATCCCAAATGCGGACAGTTTTGTCAACGGAGCCAGACACAATATACTTGCCATCTGGTGAGAATGCAACAGACCGGACCCAATCAGTGTGCCCTTCCAATGGCTCTCCGACTGCAGCTCCAGTGATGGCATCCCAAATGCGGACAGTTTTGTCAATGGAGCCAGACACAATATATTGGCCATCTGGTGAGAATGCAACAGACTGGACCCAACTGGTGTGCCCTTCCAATGGCTCTCCCACTGCAGTGCCGGTCCTGGCATCCCAAATGCGGACAGTTTTGTCGTAGGAGCCAGACACAATATGCTTGCCATCTGGTGAGAATCCAACTGACCGGACCCGATTGGTGTGTCCTTCCAATGGCTGTCCGACTGCAGTGCCAGTCATGGCATCCCAAATACGGACAGTTTTGTCAATGGAGCCAGACACAATATGCTTGCCATCTGGTGAGAATGCAACAGACTGGACCCAATTGGTGTGCCCTTCCAATGGCTCTCTGACTGCAGCTCCAGTCATGGCATCCCAAATGCATAGAGTGCTGTCAATGGAGCCAGATACAATATGCTTGCCATCTGGTGAGAATGCAACAGACTCAACCTGATGGGTGTGCCCTTTCAATGGCTCTCCCACTGCAGTGCCAGTCCTAGCATCCCAAATGCGGACAGTGCTGTCAGCGGAGCCAGACACAATATGCTTGCCATCTGGTGAGAATGCAACAGACTGGACCCAATCGCGGTGCCCTTCCAATGGCTCTCCGACTGTAGCTCCAGTCATGGCATCCCAAATGCGGACAGTTTTGTCAATGGAGCCAGACACAATATACTGGCCATCTAGTGAGAATGCAACAGACTGGACCCAACTGGTGTGCCCTTCCAATGGCTCTCCGACTGCAGTGCCAGTGCTGGCATCCCAAATGCGGACAGTCCTGTCAGCGGAGCCAGACACAATATGCTTGCCATCTGGTGAGAATGCAACAGACTGGACCCAACTGGTGTGCCCTTCCAATGGCTCTTCCACTGCAGCTCCAGTCATGGCATCCCAAATGTGGACAGTTTTGTCATAGGAGCCAGACACAATATGCTTGCCATCTGGAGAGAATGCGACAGACTCAACCTGATGGGTGTGCCCTTTCAATGGCTCTCCCAATGCAGTGCCAGTCCTGGCATCCCAGATGCGGACAGTTTTGTCAACAGAGCCAGACACAATATGCTTGCCATCTGGTGAGAATGCAACAGACTGGACCCAATCGGTGTGCCCTTCCAATGGCTCTCCGACTGCAGCTCCAGTGATGGCATCCCAAATGCGGACAGTTTTGTCAACAGAGCCAGACACAATATGCTGGCCATCTGGTGAGAATGCAACAGACCGGACCCAATAGGTGTGTCCTTCCAATGGCTCTCCAACTGCAGCTCCAGTCATGGCATCCCAAATGCGTAGAGTGCTGTCAATGGAGCCAGACACAATATGCTTGCCATCTGGTGAGAATGCAACAGACTCAACCTGATGGGTGTGCCCTTTCAATGGCTCTCCCACTGCAGTGCCAGTCCTAGCATCCCAAATGCGGACAGTGCTGTCAGCGGAGCCAGACACAATATGCTTGCCATCTGGTGAGAATGCAACAGACTGGACCCAATTGGTGTGCCCTTCCAATGGCTCTCCGACTGCAGCTCCCGTGATGGCATCCCAAATGCGGACACTTTTGTCATCAGAACCAGACACAATATGCTTGCCATCTAGGGAGAATGCAACAGACTGGACCTGATTGGTGTGCCCTTCCAATGGCTCTCCCACTGCAGCTCCAGTAATCACATCCCAAATGCGCACAGTGTTGTCATCGGAGCCCGACACAATGTACTTGCTATCTGGTGAGAAGGCTACACACCTAACCCTCCCTCTGTGCCCCACAAGCACTGGCACTATGGCTGACCAGTTGGCCATCTTCCCTCTTGTAACCGATATTGATCGGGGGAAGTCAGGTTTAAACACCCTACAAATTTGGGATCTGGTAGGTGCCAGGGCCAAAGCTGAGATATAGATATGTGGAGCACTTTCAACAATTGCATCTCGAAAGAGGGAAATGAATCTTTTTGCATCTGTTGCAAATTCAACAAGTGAAGGGTTCTGATCATTTTCAGTTTCTTTGTTATATCTTGCGAGTGGTAAATATCCTTACCTTATTTGCCCATGTGATCAATTTGGAGAGATCATGGGGTGCCTGATCCACCATTGCAAGTAAACTCAAGACCTCCAGCCAAAACAAGAACTGTTCAAGGAGCATTTTCTCCGCTAACTGTGCAATATGAGACTTGAAAGATCCTGCAACTAGATGATCCACCCAGAATTGACATGCATATCGAAGATGCCTTGGTATATATTCATCCAACCGCCATTGAAACTTAGGCATGTCAACATTCCGCAAATATGAGGTGGGCAGATCACAGATATTGAATTTGAGCTCCTTGTGCATGATTTTGAGAAGGGCTGCAGCCAGTGTGCACTGTTGGTCTTCTGTTCCACAAAGGAGATCAGGCCGGGTGGCTCCAACTAGGGAGGTGATGAACTCTCTGAAAGAGACATGTATGATTCTTATGACTTCCCCAGGGGTCTCTGACACATGGATGACAGCACTTAGAGACCCCAGCATCCGCAAAATCAGCTCCATGTCCAGTTCAAGCAACTGTGCCAAACTCCGACAATCCAAAGGTTCACGGAGATGTAGAATTGTGCTGAGAATCCTCATAGCTTGATTTTGAGAATCATGTGCATGATCATCTTCAGGTCCTGCGACTGGAAAGGCCTCGTCCACAATCCGTTGGTAGAGATCATGGAGATGTGTAAGGGAAGCACCTTTAAAGAGGAATGTTATTGAATTTTGTGGTGACACCCAGGTACTTTTGTAACCACATAGCGAACAGCTGTAGCTGCAAACACAAATAGAGTGTTTGCACGCCTGGTTATTTCTTCCACATCATGCCTCTGGATTTTCCAAGGATATGGTGTAGTCCAGTTAGAGCCATCAAGTGCTCGTTCAACGTACAGGCTGATGTCCTGAGAGACTACTGTGGGGTCAATATTGTCGAGCATAACAGCATACACCATTGGGAGGAGGGTGTGCAATTTGAGGCATGAAGGAACACCCGGGCATCCAGTCAGAAAGAATCGTATGTGTTTTGGAATTCGGCTAATGCTGTCTGACAGCCATCTGAGGAAGACCTGGCCACGATCCTTCCCACATTCATCAAGAGCATCAAGACAGATGATCCAAGGTGTCAAACTGGGTGGCATCTTTTCAAGGATGTCTACAATCATTTTCTGGAATTTCAGATATGGCTCCACATCAATGATCCCATTTGAGTCGGTCTGCAGTAAGTGGATGAGATGAGTGCGAAAGACACCATCATATTCAGCAAGCTGGACTGCAAGTGTAGTGGTAAGGTGCTTGATTTCCTTCCGCTCTTCATAGTCTCGGGAGAAAAAGAAGGAAGCAGCTAGTTGCTTATTTTCTGCCAGAACTGATGCCACACTCTTTGCGATGGTGGACTTTCCTGATCCTGCGACCCCAGTCAGCATGAGAACCTGGTGAGATGAACCAGGAGTGCTGGTCAGCCGGGCAATGGCATCTTTGATTATGTCAACTCGTGTGCCCTCCATGCATTTATTGGGTGTGTTCTCTGCATTGTAGCATGCTGGGGCAGTTTTGAGCTTTGAGAGGATGAGAACACTATGCATTTAATGAGTGACTTGCATGGATGTATATGTGATATGCATGTACTTCGAAATGGTGTCGACCAATTTCTCAATCGAGATGTTGCCATAGAACTAGAAGATAAAAATCAGAATAATGGCCAGGGAACATTGCAAAATGCTTACTGTGAACTGCTGGATTTGAGCAGCCACAGAATTCTTGATCTCCTCAATCTGTTGTTTGTAATCGCTGCCCTTCAAGGACTGCTTGAATTGGCCCTTCTCTCCCAGAGATTTGCACTTGACCTTGATCTCTCTGAGCTCACTGCACAGGCCAAGATGAATAGATTATGATGGAAGAGCACACATGAAGAACACCCACGAAGAGATTGCAGCGAGCCGTTGCTTCAGATCACTGCCCATGCCCGAGGCGTTGATAGTGGTCAATTTATCCAGCTGATTTGCGAGTTTGGAAAGGTCTTCCTTGTTAGCTTTCATTGTCTGCTCGACTCAGTTAATACTCTACAGCACTTCAAGCAGCCCGAATCGCGTACCGAGATCATATCCACCACCTCGCATATGTTATTGACTACCCCTTCCACGCCGGGAACGCCGATCCCCGCAACACCTGCTTTGGCAAGCTTAAGCACTGGGATAATACTCTCGAGGATCACAGTAGCCGAGGGGAACTGAGAAGGACCGACTGCGGGGGATGCAGGTGAAGGTGCTGCCATTGTAAGTGGTGGGTAATGGGGTTGTGGTGGAACGGAGGAAGCAGGCAACGAAGCCTCAGCTAAAAAGAGATTGGCAAATGAAACCGCGATTCTCCGCCGATGCTAAATTTAAGGCACTCACATGCGCGGGCCTTTGCGCTCTGGGTACCGCCCGCATACTGTGCTCTCTCCGTGCGTGCGCCTGCAAAATCGGACCATTGGAAGTGCGCCTCCCGACGAGGCGGCTGTGGTGCGCGCGGCCATGGTGTGGATCGACAGATTGGCAGATTGACAGCTAGCACGGCCGCGATTCTCCGCCGACGTTAAATTTGAGAACACTCACATGCACACCATGCCATTGATCTTTGTATGGTATGAAAATGCAAAAAGCGGTTGGTACACAAACGAAGGGACTGGGAGAAGGATGGGACAGAAAGAGCGTGCGCGAGTTTGAAAATTACGCATGGATGCAGCGCAAGGTGCGGAATCCGCGGATGAGCACGGAGGTAGGTATATAGGTAGGTAGTATTACGCGGCCGATACCGGGAATCAGACTCCGACGTGTGCGTTTCCACAGCCGAAGCGCCGCCCTCCCTCCGCCATCATAGGGACTTGCATGCCGCTGCCCGCGCCTCCCTCTCGACAAGAACACTGTTGTCGCACAACTGCCAAAAATCCTTATATATGGTGCCCGACTACCGGAAAGCCATCGCCGACGATGCTCAGTCCCATTACACGCTCGTCGCAGGCGCCAGCAGCGACTGTCTGGTCCAGTACGCGGACGTCGACATCGCGACGGCGCGCATCTGCCTCCCCCGACGTTTTCTTGCTGCGCGTGCTGTACCCGGTCCTCACCGCGGGCCTCGCCACCGTGCGCCCGACCGCGTCATCTCGGGCCTCATGACCGCCGCCGCCGCCCTTCCTCGACTACATCAAATCACTGGCCAAAGTGCAGCTCTGCGCCTACGCGCGCAATCCGACCAGGTGCGTCTGCGTCTACGGTGATTGAATCATTCGTGCCAAGCATACTTCTCCGCGGACCTCTTCGTCGGCGCGCTCGCGTTTCGCCTATCGCTTGCAGCTCGGCCTGCTGACGGGCTGGCCATCCACCTCGCATTGCGGAGATCGCCATCCGTAACTGCTGGGTGCATGTGTGCGATTATTAGGGTGCGCTGCATCTCGTTTCATGCCCGTCCTTTCTTTGCGTACTTGCTTCGCCTCCCCATCCCTGTCACCCTCATTCCCTTCCCTTCCTCGCCCTCTTTTCTTCCCGTGTACCCTTCGTGCTTCCATTTCGCGATCGCGCTTGGCGTCCAATTGCGGCCGGCCTCCACGAGCGACGCTGGAGCGTGGAGCTTCACCAGTGCGCTGTAAGGCTCGGAGCGTCGGCGACGAAAGGGGACGGCGCTGCTTCTGTGCCCCACACATCCGCATCCGTCTCCCTCTGTCTGCCTCCTTCCCTGTGCTCAGTGCGTCGCATATCACTCCGCAATGCGCCACTGCCGCGTCCGCAGCGCGGCCCCCCTTTGGCTACCTCTGCGCATTCCCTTCCTCTCTTCCTTCGCCATCTGTCGCTCCACCCTCCTCCTCGCATCCTGCCTCCTCCTTCCCTCCCCCCCGTACCGCGATCGCCGCTGGCGCCCAATTGCGGGTATGTCGAGCGTGGGGCTGCACGAGCGCTGCTGGCGCGTGGATGCGGTGTCGTGCCGTTTCGAGCTTACTCTGCGCAGGCGCTTCTGTGCCCAGCCCCGCCCCTGCGGCGCCCGCGAGTCGAATGCGCCGCCGCCGCACTGCTACGGGGTTTGCGTGCGCCATTCCCGTCTGGCTCCCTCTGTTCTTCCCCTCCTCCGTTGCGGGTGGAGCGGCGGGCGCGGGGTAGGTTTGCTGCGCACAGCGGCGAATGGGACGGCGCAGGCGCTTCTGTGCCCAGCCCCCCCAGCCCTGCGACGCGCGTGTGTCGAATGCGCCGCCGCCGCACCACTGCACGCGCTGCATTACCCCCTTTTACCCCGCTCCCGTACTCCCCTCTTCCGCTCCGCCACACCTTCCACGCCACCCTCCTTTCCTTCTTCCCTTACGTTCCCTTTCTTTTCTCCCGTGCCCTCCGCTCCGTGCCTCCTTCGTTCTCGTTCTCCGCCTCTATCCATTCTCACGATCTCGATGCTAATGACTCTTCTTTCCGCTGCTCGACCTTCCTCTCGGCGCGTGCACCCGTCTCCCGCAGCTCCGCTCCACCACGCTCTTCGCCGCGACCTTCCTCCCCACGCGCATCGTCCTGCAACTCGTCCTCATCATTTCCTACGCGCAGTTCCCCGTCCCAAATTAAAGCCTCGCGGAGCATGCCGTGCACCTCGCCCTGATTCCGACTTCGGCTTCGGGTTCGAATTCGAACAGATGGAAGGACGAGGAAGCGCCAAATAGGATGCGGAGTGGGAGCGGGCAGCGAGGCCACGTGCGTTGGTATGGTTGGGTTTTCTCGCTGCTTCTAAATGTGTAAATCCTTTTGTGTCGCAGTTCTGGGTATCTGATCTTCCTGCCATCTCCGTTGCCCCTTGTCCGTTGGATAAACGTTTGGATTTGCCTCGCGGCGGAGATAAAAATATTTGCACAATCAACGCACACTAGTGCAGAAGGACTCGCTCACGCTCACTCGGACTCCCCCGCGAATCCACTCCTTTCTTCTGTGCACCTCGGAATATCAGTGCCTACGCCGTCCGACTCCCGAGTGTTTGCCGCACTTCCTCACCTGCGCGTTCAGCCCCGCAGGCCCGCGGCGCGCTCCACAGTCTACGCACCCCTCGACGACCACTGTCTGGGAGCGGAAACGCTCTTCCCCAGTCTCGGTGGGCACCCGCCCCACGCGTCATATACGTAATTACTGCGCGCACATCTCCGCAGGCCGAACATCTCACGCATGCGGCCCCAACATCGCTGTTACACAATACCCCTGCGGGTCGCGGCGACCCAAAGAAGCAAGAAATTTTAACAGAAGAGGAAAAAAAATCCGTGCAGGATAGGCAGTGCGAATGAGGGAAAATAAAAAGGTTAATTAAACAGAGAGGGAGCGCGACGCACCCAGGTACCGAAGAGCAGCAGCCGATGCCGGTTATAGACGGGGAAGGAGCCTGCGAACGCGTGTCAGCGAGGAGGAAGAGGGAACGAGTGAGCGGACAAAAGGGGCAGATAGGGCGGGATAAGACGAAGAAGGGGAGGAGAATGAGAAGGGCATAGATAAATAGAAGACGGATGAGCGTCGCACGAGGAATAGATGAGACGGCTGCGGAGATGGTAGAGGGGTAGAAGTGTGGCGTGTGGTGCAGGAAGATGAAGGAAAAAACTGGGTATATCGCATGCCCATCTGAACCCGGCGCGTAATGGAGACCGAAGCTTGCTCAGACTCGGAGCCATGATCGCAGAGGCCTATGTCCTCTCATCCTGGCGCGGCCGAGAGAGGGACCGTGGAGCGAGAAATATAACGCGAAGAAGGGATCGTGGGGTGCAGTAGGATGCAAAACAAAGTCGGTAAGAGGATGGAGGTGGCCGAAGGAGTACGTTAAGATGGAGTAGGAATAAATTGGAAACACGGATATGTTGGATAATCAAGCCGAGCTTTACCGAAGCTTGCAGAACCTTCCGGAATATTCCGCTCCACATGCTCAGTCAGCCTCGGTGAACTTCATGGACCTCCGTAGATAGTTCTAGATACTTTGTACAGTATAAAAGCTGGCTGCCTTCAGCCCTAATGTATAGTGCCTCAGTTTTCCCTCTCCTGTCCTTCTGGATATTTCTCTAACAGGATAGACATGAATGAGAATGAATTAATGCTGGCCAAATATGATATAAATACGCCATTTGGCGTATCATATTCATATTCATATCATATTCATCGCTGGTGGGCCGTATCGTATTCGTAGTGTATCATATTCATATTCAGAAGGGTGAATGTGAGTATATTTTGAATATCTATATAAGAAAAGATGTGGTTTGTCTCGACAAAAGTGGTGCCCGTGGGAACGGGCAATGCACTGGTTGAACATTTCAAGTTTTTTACTGAGAAAATCAGTGAAAATCTTTACTGATTTTACAGGAATTTCTCACTGAAAAAATAGGTGAAAAAATCAAAATATATACAGAACTTTTTGACTCACAATCACTTTTTTTCACCAAAAACAGAAAAAGTTCAGAACAAGTTTCGAATTTTTCACCTACTTTTTCAATAAAAAATTACTGTAATATCGGTAAAGTTTTTCACCAATTTTCTCACTGAAAAACTTGAAATGTTCAACCAGTGAATGACATCTACTCCACAGTTCCACAGATAATTGTAGAGATGTTGAATTTTACGTGATCGCTCCACTCCATGCTGGTTGAACATTTCGAGTTTTTCGGTGAGAAAATTGGTGAAAAACTTTACCAATATTACAGTAATTTTTCATCAAAAAGTAGGTGAAAAACTCGAAACTTTTTTCTGTTTTTGGTGAAAAAAGTGATTGTGAGTCAAAAAGTTCTGTATATATTCTGAGTTTTTCACCTATTTTTTCGCTGAGAAATTCCTGTAAAATCGGTAAAGTTTTTCACCGATTTTCTCACTGAAAATTTTGAAATGTTCAACCAGTGCCACTGTTAGATTTCTATTTATAAAATGTTGAAATGTTGAAAGCATGCTACGTCAACCTCCAACTGTGAATACACCTTGCTAGGTATGGTGGAATAATGAATTGAATATTCAACATGAGGATCTTCGCTCAGAGGAAAGGCAAAAAAAATCAGTTCAGAAAATAAATTTGAGCACAAACAAAATCCGCCGACATTTGCACCAGGGTTGATACTGTACGGCACAATAAAAAAATTAGAATGTTATATGGGCTATTCGGGCAAGTGGATTGAATTTAATGGAGAAATTCAAGTGGTCAACGGTATTGTCTGTAAAAATTAAACTGTCCATGAGCCGCGAGGAGTCGGCCAAAGAGCAGCGTCTTCGAGGAATGAGTTTACTGGGATTAAATATGAGTTAACACCGTGGCGCAGCATGGGTAACTGCTATCTATATTACAATCGAACCTCAAGTCAAACTTGATCCGAGTCAACCCGAGCTCCGAGAGCTGCCACATGATGTCACTTACTCCAACGCTCCACTGAAAACCATCAAGATGTTCAAATCACACCAATGATTATCATCTTTAGGGCCCACCTAGGTGCAATTCGAACACCCAAGTCTCGAATTGCACATAGGTGGGCCTGAAATTTCATTTACTTCTAGTAGTTTTGGTCCCACTGATTTTGGAACCTAAAGTAATGGAATAAAATTATGATTTGGCTGCCCTGAAACCCATCGGAAAGCCTAAAAACTAGATTACACAAAGGTCTGACTGAAATTGAAACCGAAATTCTGAGTATCGGGATTGGAAACGCGGCGCCCGCGACTCTGTGTCTCAGTAGCACCGAAATCAAAGCCGGAACTCAAAAAATTTGTTTCTCATTTCAGCCGCTCTGAAAGCTATTGAAATCCCAAATTTCGGTTTAAATTTCAGCCCAAGCCGAAATGAAAGCCGATATCTGTCTTCCGAACGCGTCGAAATTTAGTCCGCGGATAATCCACGATCCGCGGACCGTCTGCTGCTCATTCGCCGACAATCCGCCGACCGTCCACTGCCCGTCTGCGGACGATCCACCGACGGTCTGCTCCTCGTCTGCGGATTGTCCACTAGGGGTGCGCCACTCATCCGCGGGTGGTCTGTCGCCCCGTCGTTTGCATCCCCAATGTTCTCCCTGGGGCACGTGCTCAGCACTGCTGCCGTGAGCAGCGCACGCACACCGCGCTGTGTGCAAAAACGATGGATATTAGTTGTTCCCACTTAAGGTCAGGGCACCGGAGGTGACCCTAGCCTAGGTGGGAGTACAACATAGTTCTTCACAGTCTGTTAGTATAGGTGGTTGATTGCCATCTTTCGAATTTAGCCTGTACTGCCGAGGTCTTGGTTCGAACCTGCCTTTTGTTAGTTTATTTTAATTTGGCAATTACCAGAATTTACGCTCTATTTGCAACTCAAGTTGCAAAGCGGTCGGACAGCCTAGAACTTAAGATAAGCTAATAAAGTGTTTGTCATATTCAACTGAATATATTCAACCGTATTTATTTTTGGCCAGCACTAGAATGAATCAATGAATGGCCAATGCCTACGCCTCGGAGCCCAATGATTTCACTGGCCTCCTCACTCGAAGCTGCAACTCTGGGGGGGCGAAAACTCCCAGCATCTCCAAGCAAGCAATAGCTGCCCAAAGAGAGCCACACGGCAGACAAGGAGAAGAAAGAAGCATAGGTTGTGTAGATATTATGAAGGAAGAAGGGAGGCAAGTAATTTCAAAAAGCGGCCGACTTACAGCAGCAACTAGGCCTCTGGAATCCTCTGTTGCTTCGTCCCTAGCGAGTCCAAAGGGTTGGGATTGACAAAGGTGAGTGAGGTGGGCCTATTGAGATCCCCCATATGTAGAAGATATTCGGACAGCTGCTGCGGATGGCAATGTTCTCGGTGATGCAGAACCGGTGTGGTGTCCCCAGCCTGTGAACAGGTCATGTGAGAAGTACGGGAGCGCGCCGACGAGGAGATCGGCGGAGATACACCTGCGCACGAGCAAATGACTAGTAATATCAACATCCTGCATTCTAAAGAATCAATTAATGACACATGCAAAGTCCCTGTGCCCAGGGCCCTAAGATACTGATAGTCAAGGAGAAAGGGAAGGTCCGAGGCGACGGTGGTGAGGACACATCATCCATGCTGTGGTGGCGGACTTGCAGCTGCTTGAAACGTTGGAAGTCCTCTGTGACCTGACCCAACCATTATCAGACTCGCCAATAATCTAGTATCCAAAAAATGGACAGAGTACAGGTTAACTTCAAGTTGCAAGACAAAGCTACAGTCGCTAAATGGGTTCCGGAACAATCTGCATTCCCAGTTCAGGCCGTTGGTTCTGTCCACAGGAATTTTTCTCATTAATCTAGAAGGTGGCTTATATATTCCTACCATATATCACGCTAGCATTTTTGTCCATTGTCACACAAAAAATCAATATATCCAAAAGGCCATTCGAAGCGGCTTGTTCATATCATAGCCAAATGTTGCACCGATTATTTGCCACTGGTGCCTTGAATCGACTGTGTGGACATCCTGGGATCCTTGGATGCACCACTCTGGGGGGCTGTTGGTGGGTTTTTGTTGAAAGAAAGATCGGTAGAACCCCGAAAAGGGTGATGTTCCGGAACTGGTAATTTTGTCGAAATTCACTAATTGCCGAAACTGCTGTTTTACCAATGGTCAAGTGACCTCAAAAATTCGGACGCAGATGCCACTTATGCTTTCGAGGTCGTAGAATCCAAATATGCAAACAGAATCTGCTCATCTCCTTTCCCTAGTTCTCTGTTCATAATTTATTTCCACGTGTTCTGGAACCCATTTAGCGACTGTACATGGAACAACTAGTTCTTGATAAAATTAGATACATGTGTGCTCCCCTTGCCAGAACTCTGCCGCGTGCCAGTGGACAGCATCCATCATTTGTGCTTAGTCACTGCATTCAGGCCCACTTAGCATGGCACCATGACGAGGTCGCTAGTCAGTGTATAGGTGAAATTGTCGCCGAGGCAAGTCTAGATGCCTAGTCACATATGTGGCTAGGTGTGACTAGACACCTCCCCATGCCCCGCCATACCTAACACAAGCTCTGGGAATATTCAACGGTAGAATAACCACTCATATCCATGCTCCATGCTGAATCAATGCTAAAATGCGATGTGTTTGATGTCCGGCTACATGTTTAATCATGGATCAGGTGGTGGTGCGCTTCAGCTTTACTGTTACCGCCACTCGCTGCAGTATGCACCAGCATGCCCCATGTCCCCCTGCCCCCTGTGGGTTCCTCTGCTCTCAAACACTTGAAACTTGGTCCCACCATGTGTCTTGGACTCCAGGTCCACGGTGTCCCAAAATTCCGCATACCACATCTAAATTTCAAGTTTAATTTTGATGTGAGTGATTAAGAAAGTTTAATGACGATAGGCGAGAACTGAATCCCGTGGCTGGTAGGGCCCATTCCGGCACTAATAACAACAGGATGTGGACGAATGCAGAGCAGGGGTGGAAGGAGGGAGAGAGCTAGCAAGGCATGAGCTAGCAAAGCTGGGGCAAGGTGTGTCTACTAGTCTAGAATTGGTCAAATCTAATGGCCCCCAAGGGCCTTGGCTGGCGCCGTAGCCAGGCGACCTAGATCACCAAATTCTATATAAATAGATGTGTCTCGTCACATATAGACTTGGCTGCCAGCACCTCGACAGGCCTAGATTTCCGCAGTGCTAACTGCAGGCTGAGCGCAGGGACTGACAGTGACATACGTGGGGCTAGTTTCATAGTTAAAATATTGTATCTTTGATACACTGTCATGCGAGATGATTAGGGCTAACTAAGAGTCCAACAACCATGCATCGGATTGTGGCCATGACGAGATAGCTCGAAACAGCGTACATGTGAGTGTGTGGTACAGATGAAATTTAATCATATGTTTTTTGAAAATTCAGCACTTACGGAGTTCTTGCCATGGGCCCGCTCGATGGAAATGATTGGTCGAGCTTGGCTTCATCCAAGGTTCGTCTCATCAATCATTTACGGCATTCAATCAAGGTCTCTGTTTGCCTTCCGTCGTGCTTCTCTTTGTCCATCCCACGACAGCTGACTTCTTTTTCCATATGGTTCAAAATTCTTCAACACTGTTTCAAGTTGTTCAGGAGGGCCCAGACCATCATCACAAATTCCGTGGAAACTCCGACTATGAATCGTCATGCGAGTAGACAGCTTGGTGTCTTTAATAGAACACTGTGCATGGCACTTATCACAATGTTTAGTGAGGCAGCTGTGGCGTGGAGGAGGAGCAGTCGATTGGTAGTCTTTGTCCCAATCAAACTGCGGAGATACCTCCGGCTTGTCTGCTTTCGAGCGAAGCGAATCGCAGCAGCTTTTGACATTTGATATGCAGTCAGCAGCACCTTTAAAAATAAATACCGACATTGTAACACCTGGTGCTGGTGTAACATGTCGCATCGAATTCTGGCGGACATCTGCCAAAACTTCTTGCTTCTGCCTTCTCTTGCTCAATGACCACCCTCTACATGCCTCAACCTCCGGACATCACCTCTTTCATCCTGGCTGCTCTCTCTGCTCCTGGTACCACCCTTGATCCTTCTCTGCAGGACCTTCAGCACATCTCTCCTCTGCTATAAATTCTGCCAGCTCCCCTACCCATTCTGGCACTCAAGGTGCTTCGACCATGTGGATCCTGACCAATGTTCTGAGTCCTTAGCTTTGTACGAAACACTACCAGACCAGAATTTACTGACCATAAGCCTTACCCTCACTAACTCCTGCATATAGAATTTGGGTGCATGCCCCTAGCCACTCCTCAAAGATAATCCGGTCACGATTCCATTGCGTCTGCCACAAGCTCAGCCACCCTGCTCTTTGGTGCATCTGTATTTTGCCATTTGAGTGGTGTCTCCCTTACACTTTCGCAGGAATGTGACCACTTCTATCCCCTCTGCACCTACCTATCGCTTCTGCAAAAAGGTCCTTGCCTGATCTCAGTGAGTCAGAAGGCGAGTCAGAGCTGGCCCATGAAGTGAAGCGCTGTGAGCTATCACGTTGTGATCGCCCCGGAATACGGTAAAAGAAGCATGAAAGGTGCATACCAAGCACCAACGAGTATATCGAGCACCGCAGCTGTGGATAACACATCAAGGAAAATGAAAGTACTAAACAACTACGACACGAATCAAATGCGACTCAGAAATTCTGACATGGACGACCAAGCTCGGCAGGTAAAATAAAAAGATGAAGAAGACACATCGCAAACCCACGGCTCGAACCGAACGTGCAAACCTCGGTTACATAATATATCCACGGGACGACATACCAGTTATGCCACGCAGGCGATGAGAAGTCTCAAGAAGGCAAAATGAGGTGTGTTCCTCGAACTTACAAACGGACCGAGCGCCCTTCACTCAACACCGAGGCTGCGCCGACCTATCAGAGGAGATTAAAACGCGCTGAGACGAGGAAAAGAGATGCCGAGTAAGGAGAACATTTACTGAACCAAGTTATCGAGGCACCGAGCGACGGGAAGACTGTCCGAGCGCACCAATCCAGACACCGAGGGGGGGAAAATGTGTACCGAGCATAGGGAACGGGTTACCAAGTGGGAAGAAGGAGAATTTGGGGAAAGACCGACTGGATATTACGAAGGTTGGATGAGTAGGCACTGAGCGGAGAAGGAGCCGAGCAAGGAGGGCTGCGGAAGGGCGTAGGGAAGGAGTTGCACGAGGACGGGCGGCGTTATCCGGGCAGGCGGGAGAGGGGAGCCGGCTGCGAAATTGGGGAGTATAAATACAGCATGTATGCTGATAGAAAATCATCTTGGTTTTGGACCCACATCCTCTAAAAGCTGTAAAAGGCTCTATAGTACCACTCGGTCTCACCCAAAACAAACTGTTATCACCGGAAAACACTCTCTTGCTCCTCGGAGACACTTTCCTTCCTACACCGAGCCGTCTGTTGGCGAAGTCAGGTTATTATCGAAACCCAGCTCTACACTTCCCTATCCGATCCAACTCTCTTCCTCAACAAAAGAGGGTAGTTGAAAAACCTCACACAAAGCGACGCAGCCAAGTTCGGTGTGTAGCCGCTAGCCTTGATCGAATTAGTTTGCCCTGGCCAGCAGATAGGAGAAGAAGAGAAGGAAACGATTGGTCAGGGCATTATTACAGAGAGGTTGAAAGAAGGGAACACTCGGCCGAGGAACCGAGCTTGTTAAAACAATCTCTGCCCCAGCCAAAACGACCTGCACATCTAAACACCTTCTGAGTCGGACTATACAACCGAGGAGGCCCGCTAAAAAACACATATATTCACCTTGGCGTCCCTTCTTGACAAGCTGTAGAGCTCGGTCCGATGGCGCACACTGAGAAGACTGTTCTATCTGCATTAAAAACGCGGTAACCAGTTGTAAATTACACCTTTTTTACTGAAGAAACACACTCCTACATAAAAACCACACTCCGATTTAAATAAACCTAGCACCGAGGTGCACTGTTCACAGCGACAGAAAATATTCCCCCTCGAGGACATACAATTCTAAACTAGTCCGGGTTACCACCTCGCTCGGCAGTTTACAAAACCGCAGTCCACATCACAGCGCCCAAAGCTGGTGTCAATGACGGCCCTTGGTTCAACCTGTCTGTGACCAAGCACAACAGAACCACAAGTCCTAGCCCAGGTGTTGAGAGGAACTGACCATTCATGATGAACATACACACAGCTGACAACCTAGGATCACTCCCAGGAGTACTTCAACCAGAGTCTAGATTTGTGGTTGAAGTAGTCCTGACAGGACTAGGATAAACAAACCGATGTGGGGTATATCCCGACGGGATTACCAGCTGGATTATGAGATGACACACACGGGTTGATTATAGAGGGGCAAACAGAGAGGAAGATCCAGGGATATCTGACAGAGGCTCCTTTGGACTCTACACTCTAATGCTGAGAGACATAGGAATAGTTGTGGTAGTGGTGGTTGTCTCCCTCTAACCCTGCACGCGATCAAGACTCCATGTCCATGCCACTGAGTGTCTTGATACCAGCGTTATCGTGCTTCACAACCCTATAACCCACCATCAGGCTCTGTCGATGGAATTCGAGAGAGGTCCGAGACTGGAGTCGAAATAGGAGATAAGAGTTTGCCCGCAAAACGAAGTGGAGAGGGAAACCCAAGTCAATGAGAAAGCGAAAGCAGAGAAAGCTTGGGCTGAACACAGGTCAAGAACAGGCCAAAGCAAGGCCGATGAATAGACGAGGTAGAATCTAAGGTACAGGAGATTCTACCTAGGCTTTATATAGTATTTGTAACTAGGAGTCTGATCGTAACACACCCTGTCTGTAACTGAAAGGAGTGCAGTTGAAACTGCCAAGACGACATATAGCACACGATCACGGGTTCCTGTTATCCTGCAATTACGGTTTGATATGTGACTGAAAACTGGAGGGGGGTTGAATGACAGGGATGTGATTGTGAGTTGTCGGAGTATCGCAGTTGTGTGCCATCCTGTCCCTCAGGATTTGAAGATCTTGAGACGAATAGCAACACTGTAACGACTCTCGAGTGTGAGTTACAAATATTCATTGTTGGAGAGCACGCTATATGATCCTGACGAGTACTGAGAAGTTATAATGGTGTTCCGGGACTTGGATAAGCCTCCAAGTCCCTGAGACAGTCAATATCGAACTAAGAGTGAACCTCTCAGACAAGAATATCTTCGTCTGAGTGTCGATATGGTCTCACTCAAACAAGGACAGAATCTCGTGTCCTTGCTTCGAAATCAGACTGGCTCGGAGGCTCAGAGAATGCTAGATAGAGCTCTGAAGCTCTGAGGAATAGATCAAGTGCAGATATACAGTGAATGGCAGCAGATAAGGTAATTACCGCTGGCAGACACCCATGGCTTAAGCTCTTCAATTGTCGAGTTGTGGCTCACTGTATCACTGAGAACCAATACACTTAAGAGCACCTGCAGACCTAGTGCACTGGACCGTTAAGAGGGCAAGCCAATGGATGATAGGTCGTTGGGTGGTTAAGGTATGAAGGATAGTGATATTGATCTCGAGACGTGGTCATATGTACATGATTACATAATAGAGTATGTGACTGAATGTGTTGAGAGAAATGAGAAAAATAGAGATAAATAGGGGTTAGTTGAAGAGCAATCAGAAAGTAAAAATATATGGTATAGGGCCCCTACAGATGTGAGCACAGGATAATGTGTTCCCGTGATCACAGTCTCATCTGGCTTCAGGATTTGAAAAGCCGAATCATGACAGCTGCTCATCTCTATTCCTGCACATGCCCAACACGCTGTGGTCGACTCCAAAGATCCAGTGGACTCGGACAAGCAGTCTGGTGTGAGGAAGATGCCCAGGCTGGTCATGCACATCCCCGGCACAGAAGGGATCCCCACAAGAAATGTGTGTGCAAGGGAGATGCCCCATGTACGGGCAAAGCAGCGGACGTTGGACACATTGTGTGCTGCCTCAGCTAATTGTCCTAATGGGTGGTCTGTTCATGTAGTTAATAATAGATAAAATTCTCATTATTGCATTTTTATATAGTTTCAATTGAAAGGGAAAATTGTAAATGATAAAAAACCTGTGACTATGAAATATATTAAGACATCCAAACCACAAGCTGGCTATTTGTGTCAGCTCTTTCTTGCCCCTGCACAATTGTACCAACTTTGCCCTGGCCCACGTCCCTGCACAAATTATTCTCATCTCTGTGAATGCGGTCTGATTCAAAAGCATGCACAAGCTGGCATTCCCCACAGTAGGTCCAGGCGGTGGAAATAACTGCTCAAACATCCATAGAGATATTGATGTGGGAGGTCCAGGCAATCCAGGCCCTCCCAACTGTCGAGGAATTAAGCTGGCTCGAATGGGAAGGGAGAGGAATGCTGGAAGGGTAATTACAGGTGACCATGTCATAAAGACCCTCCAGTTCCGGGTGCTTCTCTTCAACTAGAAATGGTTGGCAAACATTCAAACCTAATATTGTAAAGATGTATTTGAGTATAAGTTGGGTGTGTTCGAGCAGACAAAGCGGTGCTCGTGAGCCTTCCAGTAATTGTGGTAACCTTCAACATGATAGGCACAGAGGCACACACCACACTGAATGTTCTATACGAGAAGTCTGAGGAAAGTCTCCTTGGGCAAGCCCATTGTGGAATTAAGCTCTGTGAACATTTCACTGCATAGAGTGGTCATGAAAGTCATCAGAAAATGATTTTTGATTGACAGGGTGAAAGGGTCTCATAAGAGCGGGCATGTCTTCCAGAGCGCGCTTCCAAGCAGGATGCTCTTCTGGATGGGCTAGAAAACGGTAGGCTCAGTGAACAGGGGGAAAAAACAGGTGATTCACCTCTGTAATGTCCTGCCCACTGGTTATCCTGAACCTGAAGAGCAAAAGTCTTTATCTATGAAGCATAGGTGAAGACATGAAGATATTACAGTCATTCCACGGTCCTTGCACCACATTTTAAAATTTTCACATTCTTCAGCTTGAATGGGGTTTTTCTGATGAAATCAAATATACAGATAGACAATACAGCTATGTAGAGCTTGGTACTAAAAAAAATTCAAGAGGAACGACCGGTTTCAAAATATTTTGAGGCCAATCACATGGGGCACATTTTTGTACATCATTGGTCCTTGCACATCTGCACAAAACAAGTCGGAAATTCATGTTCTAAGCAAAACTTGGCACAAATTTTGAACATATAACACTCCTTGTCCTCATATGTTGTCATGTGCATCCAGATTGTAAGGCATGGGTAACGAATCCTGATATATGGCAATTTTTCACTTACTTTTAGTCCCTGTATACATGAGATATTAGTATCGGTAGATAACCGGAGGATTCCGTAGTCACATGAGTAGAACATCATGTAATTTCCAACGGATCAATATGATCATCTATCTACACTCATAACCAATATCATTGCCTTGCTCGGCTTACTCATTTGCCTCCCTCGTTGAGCCCCTCCAAGCGCGTAGCGTACTCAGGCAGTAGGCGACTATCTGGTTCCTTCCGTAGGACCTTCAAGATCTGCTGATAGGTGTGTTATCACCCTTATCGGCCCTTATCTGCTTGTACATGTAGCAAGTGTACTCGTCAAACTCTGTCTCTCTTGGATTTCCAGAGAGGTAGAAGTAATTCTCTATCAAGCAAGGATTTCTACTCAAGAGATTGCTTTGTTGAGCTAGACTGTAGTCCACCACATTGTAACACTAAATTGAATTTGTACTCGCCGGACACTCGTTAACTGGAACCGTTGTAAGACTCAATTGAGCCTTACACAGATTGTCCATACCTCTTCCTCTCACTCAAATCTCAACTTCAACCGATGGAGTGGTACACTGTATTGTGTCCACCACTTCTTGTCTTGTTTTCTTCATCTTCTTTTCATGGGAACTCCTCCTAGACCTCATGCTACATTTTATCTCAATTACAAGATATTTGGCTTTTTTTGCACCTCACGTGAACATGATTCACGATGGATTTCTTCCTCCTTGATATCCTGACCGCCCAATGGCCTCGAATTTTTTTAGTATGAAAGATATCATTCAGAATTATGATATGAAATCTTCAACCCATCTTTGGAAATCTGTTTTAGCATGAAATTCCATGAATGATGCAAATTTGGGCCATGTTGCCATAATTTCACAGTGACCAGATGCCCCACGGCCTTGAAAAAAACGGAGAATGTGTAGGGAACACATATGAAGGGATCAAGTTAAAAGACTGGACCAAAAATACCCTTCTCGGGCTCAGAAACAAATAATGTGCAAGGACCATGGATTGACTGTAATTGAATTATGAGACTCACTGTAAGCAGCCCGATCGACTGCTTTACTAAGAGACATGTATGGCTTGATCTGATTACTCTTGGCAGGAGAAGGATGAATTGGCGATGAGACAGGTGAAGAATAAGCTGGGGGACCACCAGGGCTATATGGCGGCAGTGGCCAGCCTATGGAGAACATGAGCAAACAATTGTTACAAAGAAACTAGCACTCACTCAAAGAGCCCATCTGGTCTTCTGTCTCAGTGTCAAGCTCAGCAACCTTGGCAGCAGCTTCCACGTCTAAGGACATGAAGGTGAAACCTTCTTCCTCATCTGCGGAGTCGGCCCAATGTCCTTGATCTACAAGGAAGTGAGTCCTGGTGGGTGGAATAAGGGAAGACGAAAAACTCACTCTCATCTTCGGAATCCTCTCCATGCTCAGTGAGGTTACGAATTCCCAGAGGAGGAATTTTACCTGCCCAATGTTAAGAATGAGATTGGAAAAGAAGGAAAAACTTACTGATAAATGTGCATGCATGCCCTTGGGCTTCGAAATGCCAACCCTCTTGCTTGGTGTGGAGGGCTTGCTGCCTTGTCTGACTTTCGAGGCAGAAAGTGTTCATCACGTGAGGGCATTGGAGAGGGGCCACTCGGCGGATGGAAGGCTGTTGTAAATGGATGCCCCAAATTGAGACATCTGACTATCCTGGGTCAACCACCAAGGCCTAAGGATAGATTCAGAAGTGCCAGGACCAGGAGAATACAAAGATGTACCAGCTCCACACAGTGGGCCTGTCCAAATTAGTCTCTGAGGACCAAGTGAGAATGTCCCTGTGAGTGGCAGCCTCATTGAGGGCCTTCTGGCACTGGTCTGTCTGAGTCGGGTTCAGGTCGTGGCGAGAAACTGGGTGTCTTCGGGAGGGGGTAGAGCAGGCTGTTTGCCCAGAGATTTTCTAGGACATGTAGATCAATGAGGAGGGAGGAGGGTGGGGGTATCATAGTAAAAATGTTGTTTGATGGAACAGGAGGATATATTGGGAGCCATGGTGTCACACAAATCCTGGTTTTGCAACCCAGGCCCTGTTATAGAAGTCTCTTACCTTAACTTTCCTTAGAGGCATCTAAAAAGGGGTCCACACCATTTTTTTTCACTTTGTCACTTCGCTCAAGTGTGTGGGTTTGATGGGAACCTGTGAAAGTTCGTCACTTGGCATGTTTTTGGGAAAGTTGTGAGTTGTTTGTTACACGGCAACTCTTCAGTGTATCACGGAGTGACACTGGGTGCAAGGTGCAATATTCCAGGCCTGGAAATAGGCCAGAAATGCCGAGGAAATTGCAAAGATTCAGGCTATTTTCTTGAGATTTATGGGGCCCGGAAATTTGAAATATATTTGAAATTTTCTTAAAAAGTTACAGCTATTTCCGGGGTCCGGAAATTTCAAATTTCCGGACCCCTGAAATAGCAAGCATATTGTGACATTGAACACCTGCCATAATAGGCAATTCTGAAGTGAGAAGGTCACCAGTTCAATCCTGCTCTATGGTATTCTTCTCAATATTAATGTATCACCCTCAAATGCTTGCAGAAACTGTGAAAAAGACAACAGCAATAGTCATAAAGGTGAATAGAGCCATCCTACCATACACTGCATGTGACCAGCAGATGTTTTTGTTCTCTATATTTCAAGCATTAGAAACATGATTTTGGAAGGTCTAAACAAGGATGTAGATAATATAATCATGTCTTGTAATTTATTCACCACTGGCTGTCACACTTTGAGCAAGATACATTAATGCTGAAAAGAATACCACATAAAGGGATTGAACTTCTGACCTTCTCACTTCAGAATTACTCGTTATGGCAAGTGTTCAATGTCACAATATGCTTGCTATTTCCGGGGTCCGGAAATTTCAAATTTCCGGGATCCGGAAATAGCTTTAACTTAGTAAGGAAATTTCAAATATATTTCAAATTTCCGGGCCCTGTAAATCTCAAGAAAATAACCTGAATCTTTGCAATTTCCTTTGCATTTCCAGCTTATTTCCAGGCCCGGAATATTGCACCTTGCACCCAGTGTGATGGATATCAGCTGTGTGCTGAGCATAGCTTTTGAGAATGGTCCCCACGATCGCTTTCTCAATGCGGTAGCCATCACACGTAATAATCTGTCCACCGAAAACTTGTTTGGCCCGCCGTGAAAACAATGTAAGTGTCGCATTGTAACATCTGTCACTTGCACCCTCTCTTCTCTCCTCCACTCATCCACCCACCTCCATGCTTTCCTCCCCTCCCTCCCTGCTACCTCGGCCTCTGCCAGCACCCCAAGACATCCCTACCGCCGCCCACAGCATCA
Organism: Mycena rosella; assembly: GCA_029378255.1. Lineage (NCBI taxonomy): Eukaryota > Fungi > Basidiomycota > Agaricomycetes > Agaricales > Mycenaceae > Mycena > Mycena rosella. The sequence goes on along the minus strand of JARKIE010000178.1, from coordinate 66,974 downwards.
CAAGCTCCGAGCTTAGCCCGAATCAGGATCAGACCACTGAAAGCATTCAGGCTGTGTTGCAGATGGCATTGATGGGCATTGCACATGTAAATAGGGTGTGATGCTGGGGTAGGTGGTGATAGGAGGAATGAATGATGGGGATGGGAGGGGAAAATGTATGTGTATGCAGTGGCACTTTCGGACAGTCTCGGATGTGTACAGCCTGGGCATGTAGAGCTGATGTGTGAGGTGCCGCACATGCTGATGGGAGCCGGTGGAAAAAGCAAATTGGCTACTTATGTAATACTTCACAACATATTTATTTTGACTGACTCAATTGTGCGCTGGCATGGATGTCACCATTGAAAGACACGCCAAAAGTGTGTCCGTCACACTTAACGAATCAATCTCCCATTGTTCCGCCGTTGATTGGTCCGCTGCCAGAGTCACGTGCTCATATAATCATATCGGGAATGATGGATGGAGACCAATCTGGCGATCTGCCGAGCATGGGTGGTTAGGGTTCTTGGTTAGCATTGGGGTAAGGATCTATATAAAAAAAACAAGGAGGGACTTGAGCTGGCGGCAAATGATAGCCACATTGATGTTTTCGATTCGAGTACTCACAAACATTCCCAGAAACTCACTGAAGTCACGACCTTTCACAAATTTCCATCTGAAGATCCCCGAGCTTTCAGCAAACTTAAGCGAAGGGACGAAGTGATGAAGGTGGGTACTGCTCTCTTAAAAGCAGGCCCATGTGTAGCTAGCCTGCGGCAAACAGAAAGGATCATCGGACACAAAGGATTGTCGAGCAACCAGAATCATGCAGAAGGATTGTTGAACAAAAAAGATCATTGAGCAACCGGAATAATGTGTATGAGAGCCCCTGTGTTTGTGAATGGTAACGGAAGAATATATTTTATTATTTTGATTGGATAACTTTTACAAAGCAGGATCTGCCGAATAAGTGCCGCGGCTCCAGAAAGGGCAGCCGCTGCATTTGGGCAGATGTGTCATCGGGCACCTTGATTTGATGCATCAGCTTCCTTTTGATTGGACCGAAGACTACCAATCGACTATGGACTCGGCGTGGAGTCTTGCCAGTAATGATAAAATTCTCCGCCATCTTCGCTCGTGTATTTCGAATATTTATTTTTTGCTGCGGTTCCATTCACTGACTCACAATTAAATTGTACGAAACGACCACGGCCGCCCGACCAACTGGGGCAACTGTGCCATTTCTTGCAGCCAATTTCGTCCCCACCCCGATACTTTGGGTATGTATAGATCTGATGTATGCTCTACGGAACAGATGTCAAATACTCCGTATTCGAGTATGAACCGTTTGGTTTTTCTAGCGTTGCACTCATGTCAAGTATCCTCTGAATCTTATCTGCTCACATTACCTGAAGAGCTCGTCTAACTTTTAATTCGAGACACGTTACCGTGAGACCTCTTGACGTGAGCTACTGAGTATGCAGTTGAGATCAAGTTCCAACGTCTGCGTACTTTCTCAATGGTCTTGCCCATGTTTCTGGCAGTGTGCACCATGCTTTACAGTCTGTCATAGTTTTAGAGATCAATTCAGCTGCCAGCACAGCCCAAAAATTGCCGTGATTGTACCGTTTGCGAGGCCGTTCAGTGTGTATTCACCGTCACAAACGCGTAGAATGGGGCTGAAAGGCTATGTCGAACTTTGAAAATCTAATCTGGTGTTCCGTTCCTGTCCATAAAGCGCAGGAGCTGAGTCAAACACCAAAAACGTACTATTCTGACTGAATACTAAACTGGTTTGGCTGGTTTGAGAGACACAATCTGGGAGATGCGCAGCGAAATCTTTGTTTGAATTGAGGTCGACGGCCAACAGCGAGAGAGCCGGAAGAAGAGACAAAATCAACCGCGGCCACGAGCCCGCATAATTCCGGGATTTCACATAGCATGCTGACTCTGAATGACAGCATCTGATAATAAATGGTGGTGCTGAGGTGACGCAGCTGTAGGTACACCACGCTGGGCCGGAATCCTACCATGCTGTGACGGGGAGAGAGCAGCGCAGCGCTATTTGTGGGATATTTAGGGGCATCAGGAAAATGTTTTTGAGCTGGCAGCACTGGCGCCCTGCTGGCAGACCTGGCAGACCTGGCCCAGCTGGCGGCAGATTGGCCAGCTCATGCCAGATTAGTAAAATTTCCAGATCTGCCAGATTTGATACATCTGCCATTTTCAATAGATTTGCCAGAATCTGTAGCCTCCCAGGGGAGCCGGCTACCGGTTTTTCAGTCCTAAATATTCTATAGTCTGAATGGGTTTGCGGAACAATGTGTGTTGTTAAATCGTAACTCGAAGGTGTCTATGCGGGCGCTGCTTGGCTTCAGCGTAAACATGGTACCGCTCACCAAAAGTTTGCGTGGTTTAATTTGACCTTAGGACTGCCAGGCGCAAAAACACAAATTAGCATTCAAGACTAGAATATAATTTCATTAGCATGGTGATCTATGTATTTATTTACGTGGAAAGATTTGAATGCATCGAGAGAATGAATATAACGAAAGCCGATGGGGATATAGGCTTCACCGTACACAGCGATGAGATGGGCACCACGAAGAAGAGAATCCAGATGGACAATTGTGGTGAGGCGAGCACGGCCCTTCAGCTCAGGCTCCACAATCCACATACCAGTCTCGGGATCCGGTGATCGTCCGACCTTTTTGAACCACTCAACCAGCGCACATGGATAATCAGCACCGTCATGAGTGAAGGAAAAGAGGAGCTTGATGCGAACAACACTCATTCCACGGAAACCGGGGCGCTTCTCGTCTTCCACGACGAAAGCGCAGTCCCGACGAGGACCGTGCTTTCTCCATGTCGGAGTGGAGCGAATGTGTTCCCGGCGCATCCCACGTATGCCCGATGGATCGCTGGGTGCAAAGAATGTTGCAATGGCCGAATGATGAACAGATATTTGATGTTCCGAGATGTCCATGCCCTCGGATGAAGAGTCGCTGGTCGAGTCGGAATGTAGTTGGTCGTCGAGAAAGCTGGCCAGCAGCTCAGGGAAATTAGGGAAGTTGATATAGAGGGCAAGGGCGTCGGGTGAACGGGGGTACGATCGTTCTGGAACGAACAGTAAGTGAGGCGAAGTTCAATTTGATGAGTGTGAATACCTCGTCTGCGAGCGAGAACCACATTACCCTCCACTCGAGCCTCATCGATCGGCCCACCTTCGTCGATGTCCTCGACTTCTTTGTCGGGCACTGGACAAACGAAGGATGGACCATTCTGCGCTCCACAAAGTCGGCCCGCGCAGCTGCCAGTTTATCAAGCCGCTGGTTCGTCAGCAGCATTTGGGACAGCGCCTCATACCGACTCGACCGGCGCCAAGGCTTCTTTACTGCAGTGATATGGCGCGACTCAGTTATTGAAGAGCAGACACCTCCCGGCGCCCCGAACTCCTCAATATTAGTGCGATAGTGAGTGATCGAGTGTTGTCGGGGCAAGGAAAATCCTTCGGGCCGGACACCCAGCTCCCGAAAGACCTCGCGGCGAAGGTGGAATTTTTTGACCGCATCATCAACAGCGTCCAGGGTAGCTTCGTCGAAGTCTGCACGTCTAACGAGATAGCAGAAATCAAGGAAAGCGCTGAGGGCTTCCACAATCGCAGGAGGAACGAGACCTTTGATCGCGGGCAGGTACACCTGGAATACATCATTAAAAAAATATGGTTCGATAGGGTAGGACATCAAGCTTACCTTCATCAGCGCTTTCGAATCATCCCCGGTCCATTGCTTAAACCGGCGACCCTGTTTGAAGCGACGCAGGCAGGGGAAAGCCGGTACAGCTGCGATGCTGTACAATGTATGATCAGTTCAAAGTTGTGGATACCAAGAGATTCTCGGACGCACCGACGGTCAATTTCGTCCATAATGGCATCCGCCTTTGCCTTAGGGTTCTCCAGGTATAGGTATTCCCCGACCCAGGTCACCAGGTGATCCTTGAATGAGCCTTTGATAACTTGATGAAGAAGATCGGAGGAGAGCATCTCATGTATATCGGCTCGAGGGAAATCCCGTGTAAATGGCTGTAGGAGCACCGGTTAGGGGAGAAGATTTTTTAGCTGGAGTTGACGCACTATGATATCCTCATCTATTCCATACTCATCCCACAAAATATCACCATCAAATGCACCAAGAACTTCGTCCGTTAATTCATGTGTCCGGCGTCCAGCAATATCACCATCAAGATCCGTCGAGAGAGCCGTACATCTATGGATTTGGAAGGTTAAAAAAGCACAAGAAGAAAGCGTGAAATAAACCCACTTCGCACACCAGTTTTGGACAATGCCGGCGAGCATCACTTGCTCCGGATAATCAGCTATGAAGGGTCCGAAATCGTAGATGGCTCGCCGAAAGTGCCCATCGGGGCAGCGCCGGACTACAGGTGTTGTCATCCCTGGCTTCAGGGATGATAGGACAGCAGCGAGAGATGCATGATAAAGCTGTCGTTTGAATGTTCTAAAGGCGGGATCGTTATCATATTTTCTATCACCTAGGAAAGGCAACAAATTAGCAAGCGCACAATGCAAAGACAGGATTTCGCACTCTTGGGAATCGCGAGAAACACAAAGGGGACGACACCATTACGGTGGCCGCGGCGGAGACTGTTGTGGATATTTCCGAGCGAGATATAACCAGGATGGTATTCTACATCGCCCGTGGCAACAGAAACAGTTGTTTTGTCGCTTCCGAAAAATAGAGGCGTGTACATTGAGCCCTCGGTAGAAGGATCGTCGGTGTAGATCCGATCCTGCATGGCTTGGCATCAGCGAGGGGAAATATGATTGGGGTAGAATGTACCGAATGCTTCCACGCGAAGTTGGCCGACATGAAATCACTCCAGCGCCGCTTTCCGTCACTGTCCAAGTGGACGTAAGGCGCACTATCGAAAGCACCGTCGAATCTGGATTATCCAGCATATTCGCAATGACCGTTTCCGGATCACGATACCAAATCTCATACGATTGACGAGCCCAAGCTGGGGCATCCTCCCCGACGGCAAGCGGCTCTGTCTGGTAGCATTGCCACGGTGCGTCCCTACCTTGGTAGCATCGATGGTCTCGTAGAGGTGCTTGTAGTCCTGGAACGGCCCGAGATCCGGGACATCTTCATTCATCGTCGAAAGGGCCCACAGTTCCAGAAGGTGGTCGATATTTTTGGATGACATCTGTACTTTGCGGAAGAGGAAGTCCGCAACGTTAATTGTGTCGCATCTTCGTAGGGTGACCAGTCATTATTTGGAGCTGTCGTCCGAGCTGGAGGGGTACACCGTCTGGTAAATATACACCGTTCTCGTCACAGGGGCGCCCTACACATTTATTAGTCCCGTGAATATACTATAATCATATGCCGCACCATTCAAAAATGGATGGTAATTCTTCTTCGGACGGGATGGCAAATCGGGGGCAGGGGAACCAGGCGGACTCCCGGGAGTAGGTGGGTCCACATAATCGTCTCCGTCAGGGAGGGGGCTGGTATGGCCTGGGGGGGCGCCAACTCCGTGGACTGCATTTGAATTTCGATGCACAGAATTGACATGGTAAGTGAGACCCCTTCGACTTTTACAAAGCTCGGGACAACCTGGAAAAGTGCAGGGGATTCGAGGAGCGGGGGTATGTCTGTTTCCGCGAGGCATGCTGGGTGAATTCGACAAGTCAGAGAGGTCGCGGTCCGCGTAATATTGCGGGCGCAACGGCGAAATCAAAAACAATGTAACCATCAAATTTGATGGAAATTTTCGTCGGGTTCCACAGCCATCTCCTTTTCCTCCTCCATGTCTGAGCGAGAGAAGCGTCCAGCCTCCACTGCCCATCCAGTGATATTGTCAACAACGCGAAGCAGAAACGCCGCACCCCTGCGGAAATTGCTGCCGACAAGAAGAAAACCGAATTAGCCAAGGCCGAGAAAGAACGACTTGCAGCAGAAAAAAAGAGGAGTGGTGTGCGACGTGTGGCGGCGGCAGAGGAGAAGATTCGGGCACAGGATACGCTCACTCGATCGCATACTGCACGTCCTGACCTTGCTACAGCTCAGCTCAAGCGAGCCGTTGCCGCCGAATCTGACCAGCAAGTACAACCCGAGGTGAGACGGAGACCGCTATCTTCGCACTTGCTAATAGTTGTCAGACTGCTCCGAGCCCGCCATCCCGTTCCCAGTCCGTTCCGACATCTGACGTGGATATGGCATCGGACCAGGACTACACATCATTCCAGGACGACCTCGCTGACGAGGACTACGATGCCCAGGCCTTCGCGAGTCCGACCGGGTCTGTCAACAGCCAAGCTGGATCCATCGACGAGGAACGCGGGGAGGATCAAGATATGGACGATGAGGATGCGCTGGCCGTGGCGGCATTTACCAGGGAACTCCTTGCGAAGAAGAAGCGCGCCCAAAAGAAGCCTCTGAAGGCAAAGCCGAAGAAGGTCAGCATTTTCCCTTGATGCCTGCCGAAACTCACCTGCTCCTTTTCTTCTAGGGCGTGCTTCGGACTGAGATACGAGAGGCCGAGACAGACACATCGGCTCCGGCTTCTAGTATATCCCAGAAACGCAAGCCTACCGAGGAGGCTGCCGACGAGCCTGTGCAGTAAGCATCCATAACTATCTTGCACATCATCCCCGCTCACGGTACCAGGACCAAGAAGCCCAAGGCGGCGCAGGGTGGTCTGATACCCGGCTGGCAGAAGGCCGTGGGTGTGACGCCCGTGCCCAAGAAATCGACGAGTACATGGAATCGATCCTTAGCGTCGCGCACGTCATCGACCACATCTGGTGCCAGCCAGCGCAGCACCACGTCGGCGGAGGACGTACAGGGGGAGTTCAACGATGATGAGGACGAGGAGAGTGTTTCAGCAGCCCGGGCAGCGAAGGCTAGGTCGGCGAAGAGTACAGGGAACGCGGCGGCGGCGACAGCAAAGGCAAGTGTCTCGTCCATAAACGGTAATACGCTGACGTCATCTTTCCCAGATGGGCATCGCACTCAAAAGAAGTCGGTCACCCTGGACGTTAACGGCAAGAACAAGAAGGACAAGAAGCCCACCTACACCAACGCCGACCTTCCCTTCCCCGCTGATGGACATGCAGCCGATCTCAAACACTTCCAGACCGCGTACATCCCCGACCTCATCGATTGGATCGGCACTCTGGATGATCCTTTCGGCGCCAGCTCGCACCCCGAGTTCACGGCGCAGGTTGAGCGTATGTGGGTAAAGTATTTCTCCGCCTACGATATCTCTGACGCCGTCCATGCCATGGTGTGTAGTCCATATTTATCCATCCCGCTGAACTGAAGTTTTTCTCGAGGCTGTCGCGGCCTGCGGTAATTGGCGCAGCTCCATAGGGAAGCGTGGCGTGAAGGCCGTTGTTGAACAGCTCAACAAAAGGAAAACAGTTCAAGGTCGGCGGGACTGGGTCGCAGAGCAGATTAAAGATCTTACGTTCCTTTACGGTGACCCGGAAACTCAGGTGTGTTACTTCGACAGGGACCGTGCATACACTGACTCGCAGTTCTCAAGGGTAGGAGCTATCGCTCAGATCTCATCATTCGTACCTTTGGTGCCCACCTCCACATCGCGATGAAGACCGAAGAGTCCTGGGGGGACCCTACGGGAGCACTTTCCCTTTGCGCAGCTGCGGTACGTCAGTATAATGCTCATCATGATGGTGATACGCGACTAATTGAATCGCAAGGTGGAGCGTGCACTTTCGTTATGCAGGGACGGCCATCTCCGCACCGAAGGCTTGCCCCGGAAGGGGAAGGATACTGCGCTCAGTTTCGTCGCCGTTCCCTGGGCCGATAGAGCTGCCAGCTATCTCACTCCCATCAAGACGCTGACCCTTCAAAAGTGGTCAGAAATATTCAGCCTCGGCAACGTGTTCAAGACCGACAAGGGGAGTGTCGAGGACGACATCTTCAACAATTCCACGGACGGTGATGAGTCCAGTGAAGCATCCGCATACGTGGACCCGCGCTCCCGCGTGGTTGTCTCCGATGACGAGGATTAAGATCCCAATGCGGTACGTCTCCTGCTTTGTCAGTAACTTTTCTGATCTGGTCGCATCTAGGAGTAGGTCATATTAGTGTATTCATGCATACCTAGTCTAGTCTATCCCGCGGTCCGCACACCGGTGCAAATCGGAATAAATCATTTTTTCCCCATGCTATAGTGTGATTTTCTGGGTACTAAATATGTTCTGGCGTCGACTGGCTGAAAAACTGGCGAGGGTTCTGGTGCCACAAAAATAAGATGGCGTGACATGGTTGCCAAAAAATTTTCTGGCGCTGGCTATCGACTTATGCTGCCAGGTCCGATTCTGGCGAGTTGGAAGGGTTGGCAGAGCTGGCGCCAGCTCTGCCAGCTCAAAAACATTTTCCTGATGGGATGGACCAGAAACTTTCCGAGATGCGGTTGATGTGAGTCCTTTAAAATATTCGAAACATTCCGGTTCATGAGGAACTAGGGGGAAGGGAGCCTTCGAATGGGGAAGGCGCAACAACACGCATCGATGTGAGGCATAAAAGAAAAACCCCTTGTCTGCAGAACGGATAGCATGCGCCGGGTAGACCTTTGGTGCAATCCGATCCCGATATAACCAAGAACCGCTGATAACGGCTCGCTGAAGGACGGCGATCCGCCACAATGCGGAACCCAAGCGGCAGCGCCCAAAGAGCATCGCATTTAATCAATGACGATACCGTTGATGCAGCACAGCGCGTCATTCTGGGAAATGCGGCAGTCATTAAGAGATCATGGAAATCACGGTGAATTGCGGATCACCGAGTAAACCGTCCATCCTTCGATATGGAGGGGTCAAGCGCGTGGCTGGTACCATAAACGGAGTCCGAGGCTGTCGGCGGAGCGAAATAGAGTCATGCAAAGAACCGCATTGACTGGGTGGGACTCGAGATAATGGGAAAGGGAGTAAGGGCGAGATGAGACCAAATGTATATAACGGACTGCACGGATGATACTTTGCTACCATGTGGCTGGACTGGAAGAAACCATTCCATCGGCAAGGCCCCATGTAAACGATCAGGTCTTAAAAGCGAGGAACGCCGGCAACGAACATGATCCACAACAATTGGCGATGCAGGGGAGGTGTCGGAGGTAACGTTGGGTGTGTCTCGAGACGATAAGAGAGGAAACTATGGCAGAAATAGATCGTACCGCAAAGCATCAAGCAAATGAGACTTGTTTCTTTGCTGGTGGTGCTGAAGGAGCGTCTCCAAGCGGCGCTGAGTCGGACTGCTTCGACTGCTGCCGGCGTTTATTCCTCGCCTTTGTCGACTCAGATCTCTGGGCGGCAAGGTGCGCCTTCGCCTCTTCTACGCAATCTGCTTCAATTGAAATCGACGAGCTAAATGGGACGGATAATCACCAGTTTGGCTTTTGATTCCGATATTCGGGCAATCGTTCTGGGCGGGTTTTCCAATCTGGAGGAGAACGTTGTTAAAAACCATCATGTCGCATGGTAAGATTTGCGGAAACCTGTGCGGTTTGATGTTTCTCAACCTTGATCTGCGACTTTTGCTCTTGGATGTCGGCGATTGATTCGGCGAGTCCACGGGCCGTCTACTGAGAATAACGTCAACTTGAGGCCGAAAGAATTTTTTAGGCTGTTTGCCTTGACCCCCGGCCTTTGTGGAAGACTTGACCATAACCGAGCGTGCTGGAAGAGGATAAGAAGAATCGATCAGCCACGCGAGCTTGCGATCAATTTAGGATATCCCCGTTCGGCATCTCTGCTCCGAGGCAAGCAGTACAATCACAGCGTAAAGCGAGGCCGGAAATGTTTCTGAAACCAGTAGTTTATGTATCCACTTCAGCAGAGCTGAAAATGTAGCTGAAATGTCAAATATCCGCGTGACCGAAGTTGATGCCGAAATTACTGGATTCGGGTATGTTTTCGGTACAACTGAATTTCGTAATTTCAGACGAAATTTAGGCCACGCTGAAGCTGCTTCTGAAACTATAGGTTTCAGTAGCAGTTTCAGCATGGCCAAAACTTATTGTTTCGGCTGCTCCGAAACGATTGCCGAATCTTTTTGTATTCGGTAACCGTTCCGGAGGTGCCTAAACAATAATTCTGAAATATTCAATTCCTGTAACCGACTAGGGAAACAGGTCTACCTCCCAGAATACTCGGCGGCAACCGGTTCCTATTATGGTTTCATGATATCATAACTGTCCAGCGGCCCGACATCGTCCGATAGACCAGTCCAGACCAAGTCCAGACTCTTTCCTTTCCTGGAGGCCTGAAAAGCGCTATCCATTTCGTCTCTGATGGGAGCGGCATGTCCCGACATCATCCATCATGGACTGGTCTAGACTATTTTCCTTTCCTGGGGCGCTGAAAAGTGCTATCCATTTCGTCTTTGATGGGAGCGGCATGTCCCGAGCTCCCCATCATAGACCCATCTAGAGTATTTTCCTTTCCTCAGGCACTGAAAAGTGCTATCCATTGTGTCCTTGATGGGAGCAGCATGTCGCGCGGCATCTCCCGAAATCAAAGACCGCGTTCTAGGCTGCCTTAAACAGTCGCTCTATCTTTTTCGAAAGTGATGGGAGCATCTTCCGAGATCAAAGAGCACTGCAAAAAGGGTGGTTCTACAAGCTTTTTTTTCGCGTTTTTCGGCGCTGCCGCTCCTGCTGCCACATTTCCCAATGGACACTGCCCCTCAAAGCCATTGGCAGCAAATGTCGAGTTCCGTGAGACCGGCTATCGCTTGGCTCAAAAAAGGAAAAAAATCTCGGGCTCCACCCGGTTTACCTTACAATGGACCCAGTTGACCGTGGTCGGGGGTTGATTAATGATTTACCTTACGAAGCACGGAGACCAAATTCCGGGCTTGATTTACTGTACGGCGGGAGCGGCTCAGGCCTAAGTGGCCGGGGGCTCTATCCATTCAACAGTGGATGGAAGCGGAACCAAGATCGTTGTCTGTACAGATCTAGACTGTGTGCTTTCCTTCCCCGATAACTCCTCCTTGCTTCCATTATATGGGTGGCGTCTCGAGCATTCCGGGCTGTATTTCCTTGCGAAGCGTGGGCAAGGGATAAAATCCACCTCAAGGTGGATCTAGCTGGGTTGTACGCACCCCGGGGGAGCTTCCGAAATCCGATTTTCAGTACATATAATAAACTCTCTTGTCATGTTCGCTTTATGGAAAACTGTGCTCAGTGATATTTTACATGAAAGGTGCCAGCCCCTGGGATGCGACTTCAGTGCTGGATTTATGAAGGGGTATGGTGGAGGCGGAGGTTACAGGTATGCCCGGAGGGCCATTTGAATTTTCATCGTGCACAGGATAGAGCACGGATCACGCCCGGCATCACCCGATCATTTCGCCGTCATGCATCAAGCGCATGAAGTGTCGGCCGCTGTGCCGTCGGCGGTGGATGTGGCAGTGCCCGTCACCTCAGCTGATGACCGCCGCAGCGCCCATCCGCCCATCCTGCCCGCCGTTGCGCCCCCCACCCACGACATGCTCGTCGCCGCCGCCACACATGACTCTGCGCGTGCGCCCACCACCGCAGCGCCTGCGGCGACGTGGTGCAGCGCCCGACGCCCGCCACGCCGCCCATCACGTGCAGACACTTCCTCCTGGGGCGGCAGCTTCGCCGATGCGACCGGAGCCCGAACGGGCACAGGCGGCACGCGTGCACTGCATGTGGGCCTCGGGTTTCCGATCGTCGTCGCGGGGCTGCTGCTGGTGCTGGGTGCGATGAGTCTTTGAGGTTTCGAGCTACTGGCGCTTCAGGTGTACGGTGCTTGCTCCCTCCCTCGTCTTCTCTTCTGTCTCCTTCGAGCACTGATGACACGCAGGCACACGAGGTGGACGCCACCGCATGCCGCGTGCGCAGGGAGGCCCGCGTATAAGCCTCATACCACATTGGGATTCGGGAGGACGTCACGATCCGCGCTTCAAACAGCGCTGCCCAACTCTTATCCCACGGCTCAGGGCTCATCGACTCCGCGAGTGGTCGTGCGGGCGCGGCTTGCGGCTGGTGTGTGCTCGGACTCGGACGCTGCTGCGCCTATCCCCCGCGGCGGCGGCTCGTCATTCGGCTCGGGTGTGCATGCCCGTCCGCGCCGCTGCGCTGCCTCGCGAGTCGCTGCCTGGCTGCAACGCGGACGCGCGCACAGCCCTCGGGATGCCCCGCATTGATGTGCACCCGACGGAAGGCGCGGTGCACATCTAATACTATCCAGCCTGAACGGCGCTCTGCCGGCGTGCGCGCTCGCGTCAGCTTGAGTACCAGCTGTACCTATTAGCACGTACGTACGCAATACAACTATTTCTGCCCTCCACACGCACGTGTCTGCCCGAGTTAGTGCGGAATAAATCGGAAAGACTTTGGGACTTGCATCCGGTCATTCGTGCGGCACAAATTCGAGTGGATGTCGCTGGGCAGGAGAAGTGCGGGGAGGAGCCAGCACAGTGAGAATTGTGATTCCAAAATTCAAGTGTTAGCAGTTTGCGCAGTTGAAGCAGGAGGGATGAGTGCTAAATTGAATCACGAAGGGCAGGCAGCTGATCTCGTACAAGGGAGTCCAATTTGAAGCTGTCAAGTTGCTGCGTCGAAAGTCGTGCGAGACTCAGGCGACTCATGAAGCTTGAAGTTGCGCTGCAACGCTGGCCTCCGAGTCATCCGCAGGGAAATTGAACATGCATTGTCGTGATGTTCGAGGGCGGATTTACTTCAACCCCGCCGCGGGATTCCCACTCAGCATAGCATTTCCTGTAACGTTCATACTATCTTTGTTTCCCCGACTTCTGGAATCCCAGGCTGTGCCTGTCGATTCCTCGAAGCCATCATAACAGCTTTCAAAATGCAAGACAGCCGCCCACTGTGACATGGGCAGACGTGGGCTCATCGATAGAACCGTAAGCGCTTCGCTCCTTTCCTTTCTACTTCCACGACCAATGGACGACACCACTCAACAGGAGCCCGATTTTGCACCGGAAGCATTCTACAACGCATGTGCTCCACAAGATCATACGAAAGAGCAACCTCACACTGGCCCTAACGACATTCCCAAGACCGAGATCCCCTCTGCACTCCCAGACCACAGTGGCCCTTCGCATGATCAGTTCGTTCTGTTAACCTTGCTCTTAGTCTGTATTACTAAGGCAGTGGTCGCACTCACAGATTAAGGAGTGGGTGGTTCAGTCATGCACACAGCTTGAATATTAGTGGCGGGAGATTCATCCAACACATCCGCGATGCGGCGCCCGCTGAGACTCCTGGTAAGCCTCCTGACAGTGTGGTTGATTAGGACCAAGTTCATGTGCGGGGATAGAATTCCGGGTAATCCCAGTGGGGGACCTGGATCTACGTCGCGAAGTACAGCTGAACAATGCAACTGGTGTGGTGGATCGCCGAATGCATGCTGCTCGGATTTATGGCTCTAAATCGAAGATGACTGTGGCCATTTACGAGGGAGATAATGCTGAGGAGGTGTGTTTCAATATTTTGTTGGCTGAATTCATGGTGATTCACTTTAATAGAACTGGCGGGAGGCCGTTTCACGATATTCAAACTTTCGGTGCGTAGCATTGGTGTTACTTTCCATGCTGATGAACTAGCTACGTACAGGCATCCAAACCTTGTTCAAATCTTTGGAAAAGCGAGGTCTTCAAAAATACATGCAGCAATTTTCTACGACGGTCAGTACAGTGTCAGCCCCCGAAGGTGCCAAATTTCTCAATGATTGCACTAGAATTGATACCTGCTGCACAAATTCTCGAGGAGAAGTACTGTGACTCATCTTTGTCGACTGTGTACTTTCATTGTTTCCTGGTATGAGCAACTAGAACACATATGTAGCCATCATCATTGATTCAGCTGCAGACATCCAAATTTTGGGTGAGGATCGCAATATTGAAACTGGGTATGGGCCTTATGTGATCACAGGATGTAAGTGACTATATGTCTCAAGTTCATGGATCCGGACTGGTGAGTTGATTGGTTTTCTGATTCCTCTCTACCTCATGCTGCCTCCAGTCACACGGAAGTTCTATCCTATGGATACGGCCGTCAACTCGCACCCTCTGTGTTGAGTTGGCCCGGGACTACGAAAATGATGGCCTTCGGTTGCCAGTATGGCACACGACTCACGACTTTCTTCTTGATGCGAACCAAGTCTCCAAAATAATTGTGTCGATGTCACTTGAGGATTATTACTCAATTTGTGACAATGAGCCCTCGTTGTTCAACACATACCGGTTGCAAATTCCGAAGCACTCAGCAGTGACATTAGGGGTAGTAAATTGCCTATTGGGGCCTAACTATGAGGACTCAATTGAAGTGGCATTTTCCCCTGATTTTCAGGCCGGGCATTGGGGTTGGAATGATGGTGGCACAGGGGTAACTCTGGAGAACCACTGGACTCGGTATGATCTGCTTTCCTATTCTTCTGCAATGCATCTCTAAATTACCTGTAAAACCCCAAGGATACCGTCTTCTGATGTCGATGGCAGCTATCTCCGGATTCTGTACTGTACAGCCAGGACAGGAGCAGTGTGGCTGAGTCAGGCAAACTATATTTTCAAAACCCTCAAAATAACCTCCAACCACGAAGAATATGGTGCGTGGTCGGGTCTACACTGCCATGTCCTTCAAAATCCATTGATGGTTTTGTTCAGCCATTGTAGATTACCTGGAGTATGAGGTGAAGCTTACCAGAGCAGCCGATAGCATACCGGCCGGGTATCTCTTCCTATGCCCCATCGAAGAATTCCAATCAGACGAACCTAATCGGTATATACATCCGGATTGCGCCGCCTACTGGTCCCTCGATTCATCTGGAGCCCAACGACTCCGCAATGAAGAAGCTGAAAATCTGGGATTTCCATCAATCAAGTTGGAAATGTTTGGGCACCTCAAAGCCTGGAATGCGAGAGTTTACGAAGGACTCCGACAATTTCACGAAGGCAAAGGTTTTGATCCGTACAGCCACGACGTTGCCCTTCACCTGGGACACACGCTCTTCCAATTGTCGAATGGGTTGGAAGTTTCCTCTGCGCACGGCGAGTGAATTAAAAGTTAGTATTGGATCCTATTAATCCCTGCTATTGAACAGCCTACGAGATCGACGGCGAAAGCGAAGACGACGAAGTCATTCACGATAATGTTTCAATGGGTATTGCTATTTACTTGCGACTTCGGCTGCCCATAACCACAACTTTCGTAGCACCAGATCTTCCCTCGGTGGAGACTACACAGACATTGAGTTTCAACTCTACGTCATCCGGTAAGTGTTTTCGTTCTGGCCTTCGAAATTAGTATTGAGCGCACACGTCCAGATGTGGATCCAAAGAGTCATCCACCAGCGGCAAATATTGATCACGAAATTTATGCTGACTCCAATGGACCATCACTCATCGACGAGATAAATCCTGCAGAATGTCAAGCTGAACCAGGCAAGTTCCACGCGTCACTCATTACCTATATGTCAATTCATTCCCGACGTGCACACTGTAGATGCTCGTGACATTTCTACTATGATCGAACGGTTGGACAAACTCTTCCACCGCGATAAAGATGCATACATCAAGTTTTTGGCGTGTCGTGGCGCCTCTGCTCAGCAGCGTCTGGACCTCCTGCAAGATGTAAGTTTGGCAACCGGTTGTATAGACATCTCACTTTGTTAACCTGTCGATTGTCAGCTGTTAGATTATGATTCCAACCTTGCGCAGAATCGGCACAGGATCTTCAAGGCTCTGATAAAAGTCTCGGGCGTCTCCAAGCTCCACCCTCGATGCTTTACCATCACTGGCCTAGAAAAACAAAGACACATTGCGGGTGGATCCTTTGGTGATGTTTATAAAGGGGTATTTCGCGGTCAAACCGTCGCCATTAAGATGATGAGGGTATTCGAAGAATCAGATATTGACGCGTTACTGAAGGTTTGAATCCAATTTCACTGGTCGGCATCTGGCGTTGACGTTTGCGCAGGAGTTTAGCCGTGAAGCAATCATCTGGCGGCAACTCTGTCACCCCAACCTCCTCCCATTTTTCGGTCTTTACTATTTACAGGAGCGGCTCTGCCTGGTGTCCCCGTGGATGGAAAACGGGCAGATCCGAATGTTTTTGAAGAAAGAACCATACGACACTGACCAGCTTTTATCTCTTGTAAGCGTCTGAATTCTCACTGCAGATTCATATCAACCCAAATCACCTCAGATTTTGGATGTCGCACTCGGGCTCGAGCATCTGCACGAAAATGGGGTTGTGCACAGCGACTTGAAGGGAGTATGTGGTCTATTTCTTGAATTCTTTTGATCGCTCATCTTTCTCTTGTACTGAAGGACAACATCTTCATAACTCCTTCTGGCAGAGCTTGTATCGCGGATTTTGGTCTTTCTTCAATCATCACTCCCATATCCTCAATACAGTTTACCAATTCCTCGAGGTATACACAACGGGGTACGATACGCTACCAGGCACCGGAATTGCACCGAGGAGGACGAAATGACCTACGCTCGGACATCTACGCATTCGCATGTGTTGTATATGAGGTGCGGAAATATCTTTCCGATTCTACCTCCGTGATCGTTGATCTTATATGGGACAGCTGCTGACGGGAAACCCACCTTTTCCGGAAATGCGCACGGAAGGCGCGGTGATTATAGCGGTTCTTGAGGGATATCGGCCGTCGCGCACACCATCGTGCTCGGGAACACCATCGTTAGACAGTCTTTGGAGCCTGCTTCAAGACTGCTGGGAGGAGCAGCCGGCGATGCGCCCAACCGCGGGGCAAATCGTAAAACGTCTCCTGGGCTCTGAAATCCAGGCCAAGAAAACACACTCCGTCACAGACTGGGACGAAAGATTTACATCCAGGTTTCGTCGCCATTTTCTGGATCAGCACCGACTACCCTCAGTTGTCAACTTCGAACGGATAATGTTTGGCGATGGTCTTCCCTGCGGCGAGAAGCCGATCACATCCAAAGTTATCGCTAAACCTGTTATCCTAGAGCTTATAGATAAGTTGCGGGATTTGAAGATTGCGGGCGAAATCGAGTCTGAAGTAGATTAGATTATGGATCATTCTTGATATCTTAGCACGTCCTGAAGTCACCCTAACTCACCCTTCTGAATTTGGTTTTTAAAAGGATACATGATTGTCGGTATCGCTCGTTACTCGATTGTCGAAATATCGTATGGGAGGTACTACGTAACACCCCAAGTCTCGAAAATCACACCCTAAATGGAACGTAGAAAGGATACACCCTGACACGCACATGGGAGAGCAGTTCAACAAGGTTGAACATGGTCGAGATTCCGGTGGAGAAATGCGCATAGCGGACGAGCAGCGGCGCCAGGACTAAAGAGAAAGGACATCGAAAATTGAGGTGCCGGTTCGGGGCCAGCATTGACAATTTTGGACCGGTCCGACCGGAAGGGACGAGACGCGGTTGGAAATCCATGGTCAGCCATACAACATTAATGACCTTGTAACTCAATACACCCCATGCTGCCCCCATCCTCCTCGCCCCCGTCGGCCACGTCAAGCCCGCCGCGAACGAGCCGGAGCGCCTGCAGGGATGCGGCGACGAGCGAGGAGGCACGGCTGTCTGCGCAGATGAGGATGGGGCGGAGGGCGAAGGAGGACGCGATGACGAGGAGCGGGCGCGTGTGGAGCGCTTCATACTCCTCGACGAGTCTAGTAAGAGGGAGGACATGCCGAATGCGGCCAATCGATCTCGGATCACTAGGATCAATGCAGCTCACCTGGAGTCGTCACCATTCGTCTGATTCCGCGCTCAGTGCTCAGGTCCGTCGCCCCGCTTGCCCAAGGCTATCCTCATTCCCTCATCTCAGCCCACACGAGGAAATTCTGTCGGCCCGCTCACCTATCCCCATGATCCGCTCTGCAGCCCACACGAGGAAATCCCAAAGAGTCTGAGCGCGTGCCCGACTCGAGGCCCCGTGAAGCTGCACCAAAGGGTTGTCCCAAAAAGTGGCTTTTTGAGGGCGACAATTTGGGATTTCCTTGTCCCAAAAGTGGCTTTTCGAGGCCAAAAATCGAAAAGCCTTGTCCCAGAAGTGGCTTTTTGAGGGGTGTTTGGGTCGCCATCTCTCGAAGAAGTCCAAAAAAAGGGGAGGTCGGAGGGCCAAAACTCGAGGGAATGAGAGGACTGCACCACGACCCCTGTCCCGTAGTGGCTTTTCGAAGTCTTTGATGTTTCGCCCTTGAGTTCGTGACTAAGCATCTCCTTATTTAGAAGGTGCTTCCACGTGAGTTTCGGCAGCTCTCGGCCTCTTTCATTCTCCGATGTCCTGCCACAACAATACACTTTCTTTCCTCCCACCACCATGCCACGTCCCCGCACCCTCCCCCAACGAGGATCCGACACTACTTCCACATCTCCAGACCTCCGCTTGCGTCTCCTGTGGCCGATCCCACCCACCTGACAAGTGGCGTCGAGCTCGCGCCACTTGCCACTCGAGCACCAACCTGGGCCTCTCAACTCGACATGGCCTCGGATCTGTCGAGCGTGACGCGCTGTGACACACAGGCCGCTTATCTGCCCCCTGCATGTGTGTAGCACCCATCGTGCTGTCCAAGGAGTGCGTGCATGACCCCATGGCAAGCACTTAAGGCCGCAGGCGGGCGCGTAGAGGTGCCACTCGGGCCCGTCGACGCGCCACTTCTCTTGGCGACGCAGGCGGCAGGGCAGCCTGTCTTCTGGGTGGCACAGTATCTATTCACCTCGCATACTTGTCGCATACGTACTATTAAATAGAATCGGTGATCATTCACGATTAACAAGTTTTACAAGTCACAGAATTCCTTCAATGCATAAAATTACCTTCAAATCCACCTTCGCCGCTCTGCGTTGCACGGCATTGCGGGGTCTGAAAGCAAAAGGCTGCCGAGGATGCCGTTCCCGAAAAGGTCCTCCATTTAAGGAAACACAAGGGCAGAAAGTGGACAACTGCTTTTCGAGGCCCAAAATCCCGTTTGAGAATGGCTTTTTGAGGCCAGATTTGGGGATTTTTTGGGACAACCCTTTAGTGGAGCTTCACGGGGCCTCCAACTCGTTATCCTTCTCGGGAGTCATGCGCGAGTCTTCCAAGGACCTGGCCGGCGGAGCCTGCAGTGAGACCATGAGGTGATGTGTCGTCCTTTGCGTACTGTACATTCTCTCATGCACTCATTTCTTTCCCCCTTCAAGCCCATCTTCGCGCGTGGGGCTGTCGCCACACGCACTGCTGCCTCCGGAGGATCCCGCTGCATTGCTTCAAGCCAATGCCGACGCACGAGATCCTCCTTCTCGCGACTCATGCAGAGGACCAGACCACGGAAGGTGCGCAATCGATATCTCTGATCGAGCCTGCACGATGTACTGATTGCTCGCAGAGCGTCTCGACTCCGCGGATGCCCCACGAGGCGCTGTGCGCTGGCACTACTATCTCGCTCGCGCTGCCGCTGCATCCTTCCTTTTTCCAGCCACAGCCCGCGCTGAGACCACGCAGCCGCATCAGGGACCGTTGATTTCCGTCGGCGCGTGCTCTTGCTTCCTACAGAGACAAGGTGCAATCCCCTTCACTCGGTACTTATCTAACCCGCAGAGGGAGGCGCCCGCCAATCCGCGCAGCTCCCGGACTGCCTTGGCGCGGAGCGGAACACATCCGGTGCAGGCACGGAGAGCAGCGCGCTCCTTCCCGTAGATAAGGTGTGCGACCCCGTGCTTCGTCGTTGCTCGTACTCATCTCATTTCATCTTATCACAGCGTCTGCCTCTGAGTCTTTACTCCGCACGCTTCAAGCCGCCGCCCCGCACCTCCGCCCTCTCCCTCCACGCAATACTTGCGTGCCGCACGCGCAGAACGGCCTGCGGATCCGCAGGTCGCTGTGCGCATGCGGCTCGAGTCACCGCCGTTTGTGTTGCGCCCAGGTTTGTACGCAGAGACCTACACACACTACCGCGCTCCCTATCCACGTACATAACCCCGGTCCTTTACTTTTCACATTTTTTTCACCGGTCAAGTTTTGTTATTCTTCTCATCGGTTACATTTCTGCACTGTCGTCTGTGCCGTTCTCGAGGTGATCATGTCCGGCCTGCACACTCGTACCGTTAAGAAGTCCGTGTGTCACTTCGATGCTCAATGATATCTTCTCTTGGTGGGACCACCAGTTAATATTGATGTACATGAAGATGAAAAATTAGAGGACATACCGGTCGATCGGTCCCGTCTCCAATTCTCGCATGCATCCTTCATCGCCTCCAACACGTCGGTCCCAGTTTTGTATTCGACGTTTAAGCACCGCCGCACGATGTGGCCGAAGTGTTTGTTCAAGTCCTCATCTTCAAGGGTGTCGAACGTCTGCTCTGACAGGCGCTGTGAAGCCTTGATGTGTTCCGAGTAATCTACTTCAAGGTTGGCCGTCCATGGAAATTGGTTGGCCAGGAGGCCAAACAGCATCACGCCGAAGGAGAAAATGTCGACACGTGTGGGGAACGGCCCATGATGGCCTACCGGACAGCAGAAGATGAGGGAGGCTGGGTCGTAAACCAATGAAAGTCCTCTGGGTTGATCAACGAGAACGCGAAGTCAGCGAGAACGACGTGGAGGTCCTCGGTAACTAGGACATTTCGGAAATGGCCATCCACCCAGATGACTGACTTCGAATGAAGGTAGGCAATTCCTTCGGCAATTTCCAGAGCCCAGCCAATGTGTGTGTAGAGAGGGGGAGTCGTGGAGAGTAGGTAGTCCCACAGGTCGCCATTAGCGTGGTAATCGAGGAGCAAGAACTCGTCGCTTTCTACGCCTTGGAAACGGAGGATCCTAGGGAAAGGGGATATTTCTTTGTAGACCGCCAGCTTATTTGGGCCCTGGGGACACAGGTTTTTTCCAAATTCCTGAGGTAAACAGATCGGGGTGAGCCCCTTCAGATGGTAAAATGTACCGTTTTCCTCATAACCGCATTCAAGGTCAGGGAACTGATTTGTGAAGGACACCATGAATCGAGTGGGAGAGCTGTGACTCTGAGTGGCGTGACTGCTCAGTCCCGCACTAGTCTCTTATAAACAGAGGCTATAACATTATCAACTCGTACCTCGTTTGTTATAGTCCCGCACTGACTTATGCACCATGCGGACCGGCGATCCGCGCCACCGCGTGCTGGGCACTCGGATTCCCGGGAAGCTGAAGCTTTAAACTTAGGAGGGAATTAGGTGAAAATTTTAAAGCCTTTTCCTTACTTTTTGAACTTGAGGTGAAAATTTCGAAATAAAACGGTAAAATACTGAAAAAGCTTGAAATGCTCAACCAGTGGATGACTTCCCATAAGCTTAGAAAAAGGTGTCCGATTATCTGAGCTCATTTGACCAGACATCGGATGACGAAGAAATTGAAAATGCTACATACAACGGGTGGCTCTGTGAGCACTTTGTTAGCTCGGTGTTGGCGTTTTCACCCAAAGGTATGGTTCTCGCTATGTATAATCTGTCTGCTCATTCATTTTCTTCAACAGGGACTGTTATTGCTGCGAAGCTCAACTGTCCCGGAAGCTGGCACGACTCCCGCATTGCCAAACCTATTTACGAGAAACTTCACTCCTGCAAACCTGACGGCTACTATCTCGTTGCTGGTACAGCATTTCCTCGCGGTGAACAACAGATCGAGGGGCGGATCCGAGCTCCCATCAAAAGCGGTCAACAGTTTCGAGGTACAAGAGACCAGATTCAAGAGCAGATGGCATTTGACCCACAGCTATTATCGTACCGGCAGACCGCCGAATGGGGGATGCGAGGTCTGCAGGGATCGTTCGGAAGGCTCCGAATCCCGTTGGAGATTGCCAGGCAAAAGGAGCGAGGTGATCTTCTCGAAATTTGTGTTTGTCTGAACAATGTCCAGGCGGAATTGGTTGGCATCAACCAGATCCGCAGTGTTTATATGCCGTTGTGGAAGGAGACTCAGGAAGAAGAAGAGATTTGGATGAACTTCGAGAACATGTTGTTCTCAGATCAGCGCCGCTTGGATCGAGTATCGCGTTTTCACAATGTAGCGATTTACCAGTAATCTTTGGTTCCGTTGTCAATGTAATGGAATTGACGACGTACACACATTAAGTAGTTTGGGAATGATATAGTGGTTGGAATACGAGAGTAAGGAGGGTGGGTCAAGTGGGCGATGTCCAAGAAGGATTGTATGTAGTGGGTGCAAGTCCAAAAAAAGGTAGGTAAAATGTTCAGACCTGATTACCAGCAGCCCCAGTATTCGAACGACCAGGGACCGGAACATCAACAGCAGGACTGGACGACGAAATGCTGAGGAAGAAGTGAAGGAGCTGAGACCCGACGACGACAAGGAGAGGTCGAGTGGTGATGGAGAGCAAGGCTTGATGTTCTCCTTGTCGGCCTCGTCGTCGCTGGAGCCATCGTCTGTGAGCCAGTAAGTGCACCGGCCACCATCAGGATAAACCTCCTCACAGCGAACTTTGCCATTGACTCGGGCAAAGTCAGGGTACGCAGAGCGGCGAGAACGATGCGAAGGTCCGGCAGCAGCATCCGTGAAGCCGTTGTTGTAGAACTGGTTCATGAGTTCAGCGCGATCACGGGCGTGCTCGACCTCATGAGCATGGGACTGTGCGGCAGAAAGCTGGGTCCGGAGGCCCTCGATAACAGTGTTCTGGTCCCGAATTTGCTGAGATAGTGTCAAGATGTGGGTGTTCTGGAAAGAACGCTGTGCTTGTTCGTCGTCCCGTGATTTTTGAGCGGCTGGGTCGAAGGCCCTGGAGAGAGTGCTGACGAGCTCCGGTGCGTTAATGCGAGGGTTCCGACGGAGGGAAGGGGTCGGCGCACGGCGAGCTTCCGCAGTGTGGATCTTGAAAGGTATGGGTCAGCGACAACGCAGAACTTCCTCGTGATCTGTTACGCACCTTGTCGGGCTCATCCAGTATCTCAATGCTCCCATCATCCGAGGAATCACCACCACCAGCAGCACCATCCAGCTCGGAGTCGTTGAGGTCCCGTGTACCTGCCCGTTGGTTGATCTGGGCTTCGATACGGTGAGCACATTTGATATTGGGGGGGCAGGAGACATTCCCGGTGGGCTTCTTGGTCCGCAACATCTTCGACGGTGTTAGACATGTCGTCACGGTAGAGTGTGCAAGCGAAACATACCTGCTTGTATTTGTTCTCGAGCGACTTGCCTGGACGCTCAGGTCGATCATTTGCGCGCGCCCATTTCGAGTAGCCCTTCTTGATGACCTCCCAACCCTTCTGACCCAACGGGAGCTCCTTCTCGGTGAGGTCGAGGAGCTTCTTGGTGTCCGCCTTGGAGAAGTTGGAGGACCCTTGAGGACGTCCGCGTTTGTTGACTGGCCCGTCGCTGTCCTCGGCCTCGTTGGAAGAGTACTGACGCTTCTTCCCCTTGCCCTCCTGGCGTGACCCTGCAACCTTGTGGGCAGGTTTGAGGCCGTGTGATTTGGCGATGGTTGGAGGATCCGAGATATCGTGGTCGTCATCGACAGGAAGGGCGATGAGACGGGGGTCGATGTGCAGAGTGGAAATGGGGGGGGGCGCACGAAGGACCAGCGGATGGGTTGTACATGGTAGGCGGGAAGGTATACGATGCTGGCTGCAATGGAATTAATGTAAAGTGAATGCAGATATCTTAGGACATACCTGCTGATTCTGGGTGGGCGCAGCAGGGGCTCGAGACTGGAATGGTGCTTGCAGAGCAGGCTAGAGTTCAACAGCATTAGCAAAGAAACAACAAAGTGACGACGGTCATCGAGAAAGACTTATAGCAGTGGTGTCGGGGACCCAATAGCCCTCCGCATTGCGCATGAAGCCGCCGTAGCGTATCTCGGGTGGCTGGGTAAGCTGCGGCGGAGCCGGCGCCTCGTATCGAGCCTCGGGGGGCTGAGTGAACGGTGCTTGGGGCTGCGGGGGCTGGGCGAACGGAGGTGGTGCTGGTGGTGCGCCCCGGTCTGTCATTGGAATGAAGGGGATGGGATGGAGGATAAAGAAACAAGTGAATGTGGTGAACGAAGGTGCAAACCTCGAACGAGGACACAAAAGACCGTAGACTGTATTTATGACCGTCGAAAATGCCCCTCGGGTACAATGGTGCAGATAGGCTTTGGTGTCGAGAGGGTTACCACTACATATATTGGTTGATCTGGAAACAGGAAGCTTGCAAGACATTTACTTGCCTGCAGGCCTGCACAATATGGTATTTTGTGGGACGTTCATGGAGCGAACGGCACACCGCCAATCTGCGAGGCCCAGAGTTGTGGATAGTTGTCGGCGCTCGCTGATTGAGCCACCGAGAGGCCCGAGGGCGTCAGATTGAGACAGCCATCGCCGGAGAGGAGGAAATGAGGGAAGCAGTTGAACGAGGGAGAAAAGAGATTGTCGCGGTCAAATCTCGGGGATTGTGACTTATGTGACATGCAACTGAATCAGGCGAAATGGCTGGCGGAAGGAGTCCGAATCTGTTTATTCAAGTAAGAATAAATCTGGAGAGGGGGGGGGTACCCCTCTCTAGATTCAAATAATAATAAAGTCTGAAGAGCCCCAAGGTTGCATTAAATTGAGACATCAGTCCGATGGGGTCCTGACAGCTGCCTCGGCATCCCGGCGAAATAAGTCCAGATAATCGAACACCTTTTTCTAAGCTTATGGGAAGTCACCTAGTGCGTATAAATTTCGCATGAATAACTGTCCTGCTTATTTGTCGCTTCCCCCCTGCCTATGGATCGTACCGCACGTGACATATGACGCACAGCAGCCTCCCTTCGAGAGCATGTCCATTCACCCTCCATTCAACGATCTATGGTCGGCAATGATACATGCGTCGAGGCAAAACATAGAGAATGCAGAGATCAGTCGAGCCAACTCGAATATATAAGAAGTGATATTCAGGATACAGGTGAATTCTCAGATGAGTACCATGTAGAAAGGGAACGAGGAGAAGTAGACAGCCCAGTCGAGGGACTGGCGTAAGTATAGAAGCTAAGGTAAATGGTGCGGATCATGACAGGATGAAGACAAACAGGGTATATGCCAACGATGAAGCGGGTAGCCAGGCATTGGCGGCGGATTAAGAAACAGTGAGCAACAGCGCTGCAATCTTTGGTTATTTTTCCAGAGACCGCTAGGAAGCAAAACGAAAATTCATAAACATCGGAGGTGAACACATCACTTACTATTGTCCATTTTGGAATCGCTCACCGGTCCCACCATTACGCCGGGCCTGCGAGCCAAAAAATGTGTCCCCACCTTTGGATCAGGGCTCAAAAAAACCCGTGGCGGGGATTTCACGGAGTCGTCGTATGTACATATCACGGGATAATAGTACGTCGTGAATTCTGGTGTGCTGATCGTGGTTACGCCACCAACGAACGAGGGGCGACCATCCTTTGCTGTCTCAGATCGTAATGCCCTATTCCGGTGTCAGAGACCAGTGTTAATTATGAACGGAGATGCGCACACTATGTGAGCTCCCGTTGGCACCTTGTCCGAAGGAGTGGGACTGGGCACCGCCGGTACCTGTTATCAGTTGTTTATTTATATTAGGATTATCGGCCTCCCCGCCAAAACCAGAGATCAATCCGCCGACACGTTTTTGAGGTGGCACCGCCCTCAGCCCGCTCAACCTTTGAAGCCAAAATCATTTAAATATGAATGTCTACAAAATGTAGTAGGGAATTTTTGAGATTTAAATTTCAAGTGTTCTTTCATCTCGCTAAGAAGCTCAATTTTGAAGGGAGAAAAAATCCCCAACTACATTTTGTAGCCCTAGATGAACTTAGAAATACTGCCTCCTAAGTTTGGCTGGCCGAGTTCGGCATCGGCTCAAAAGCGTGTTGCGGCGCGACACGATCACAGTGGTAACAGGTAGTGACAGAGATGTGACATGAGCTTAGATTTATGAACTGCAGCACAGCAAGCATAGATTTTATTTATTGTGGTTCAAGAATACATTAAAGATACCCATAGGAGTGTTTCTGCCAGTTCAGTTTGAGATATTGTGACCACAGCATATTTCTGTTCACCAAAAGTGGTCGCGGCAGGGTTTGACAGTGGCTGTCCACTTACATAAGAGCCATCAACCAACCCGGCCGTGCCCAGTCCCAGAAGGAGCGATTTTCAGGGCAGCTATGACGTAGGTCTCCATGTGCCACTGCATGAAATAAAGGACTCGTTCATCGTAAACTCCAACAGTGGCGTTTGTATCTGCCAAAGAGGTTGCAGACTGAAAAATTCGGTTCATGACTCCAAGGCCCACTTCTTCATATAAGGGTGGAACGGCATAAATGTTGGGGTCGGGCCGCGGAAGCCAAACGAGATCCAGCGGGTGGTCGGTTCCAGCCGTGCTGAAAGCTGTTTCGATGGTGAGGAGGGTTATATCTTTGTTGTAATATCCGTGAGCTGGTATCGTAAGTTCTTCCGAAAGTCTTCCCTTGTTCTTAGCTTCCGCTAATCTGAAATGGACTAGATCAGCAGAGGGGAACAGGTGCCAGACATCACAAACTTTATGCAGCCAGTGCAGAGGGGCCAAGTCCAGTCCTTCGGCAAGTAGTGTTGGTTCCATGGACCCACAGTACCGGTTCCATATCTATGGACAAAATATTAGATGCAACGATAATGTGTTGCAAACTTACAGTTCAACCTTGGCGCTCAGACTGACATTAAATCCGTTACAACCCCCCGTCAATTCGACATCTTTACCCGTTCCACCAGTGATGGCCGTGGCTGCCTCAACAGGAAGGAGGACTCTAGTCTCGCGGCCTCCTGCTATCTCCATTGACAGGGTCCCGCCAAAAACGGTGATCCCGAACATAATTGCGGCAGAAACAAAAGGGTAGAAAGCGACGTGACCCTCGAGTTCGAAACTGGTAAGAGGTGTGCCTAGTGCTGGAATCCAGTTCCCGATAGCCGCGTCTTCGTTTATGAGGTCCAATTTTGCTGAAAAATTGGACCAGCTGATGCTGTTTCCGAGCCAGCGCTTTCCCTTTCAGTTGGACGTCTAATTCCAGTCCCGCGTTGAAATTAGTCTCTCGGTGCCAGACGCTCTAACGTTGAAGCTCGTACCTCGCTTGTTAGAGTCTGTTTGTTACCGCGGGGGTCGGATCGTGTAGCCGCGTTATTACGTGATCTCACATAAGCAAATCACATGCGATTCCCTACATTACCGCGTCATTGCTTTCCTCGACGCACCGTGCCCACAGTCCTCCCCTCCATGGCCCCGAAACTCCGCTGGTAGTCGACTACGGGTCGTGACACACTACAGAAGATTGTAAAGAAGGTAATTCCTGCTTGGAAGGATGGTTTGCGGCCTGTACAGGAAGACTTGACATCGGCGATGCTTGACGGCGACGGCGTACTCTGCTGCACTGTTACTGGGGATGGAAAATCTTCAGCATTCTCTGTTCCAATCCTCGTGCTGAACGAGTACAATACCAAGCCATCCGAATATCCCCCTGGGCTTCCGACACGCGTAGACCCGGTGGGAATTGTTGTGACCCCGACCAAAGGTTTGGCCAATAACATTGTACGCATCTATCTTTTTTATGGTCCCTACTGGTTCACCACATGAACAGGTTCTCGAACTCCGTCGGCTTGGTATTACTGCATTCGCATACTGCCGGGAATCACTTGCGGATGCGCGTCGTGAAGGCGTTGAGCTTGCCGATGAAATCAAGAGCTGCGCCAAATGGCAGGTCATCTGCGTCGACCCGGAACATCTGAAAACGAAAGACTGGCGCGATATCTCGGAATTTCCACACTTTCGTTCCAAAATCACCTACACTGCCGTCCATCTAATCAAGAAATGGGGAACGGATTTCCGCGTAGATTTCAGTCTCATTGGTCTGTTTGTCCGAGGAGGACTTCCTGCATCTGCCTCCGTCGTTGGGCTGTCCGCAACATTAGCACCTGGGAAAGACACTGCCGCTGTTTGTCGAAGTCTCGGGCTATTCGAAGGTCAATTTCACATGATTAGAAGGACCAACGAGCGAGCGAATATTCATTTTTCCATGCAAACATTATCACACGGCCTCTCCGGCTACGAGTTCCCAGACCTCCTTCCCTTTCTCCAAACCGGTCGCAACCAAGGGGATTTCGCAGGACGCGCGATGTGTCATGCACACCTTCGGTGCCTTGGATCTAATCCAAGACTCCAGCCACTGCTTACTAGCCCCTTCACTCGGTCCAATCCCACCCCTGAACCACAGGGTCTTGACTGCTGTCGGCCGACACGCCGCAACGGTCGAAATCGCCCGATGGACGCAAGCATTCTACTGCTTGTCTCCAAAACTCGCCCAGTCGCCAGACTCGCCACAGCTGCAAGGAAAATGTCGATCCAAATGGCTCAGAGTGAGACAGGCACCCATCGAAGAAAATTAGGTTATTGTTCCAAGGACAAAGACTGTTTTGATTGTAATACATATTTTTACCTTCTATAGTATGCAATATACGTGACTAGAGTACTTGAATTCGACCGTAGAACCCCTTTATCGTTTGTCGATCGTCCAATCGTGGCTGACAGCAGGGAGCGCCAAAAGGGGAAATCACAAGTGCACGTGTTGTTCATCGTGTGCGATAAGAAGATCGTCCACCTCTTGCTTTTGGCGGTGATCGGGACATTCGGGTCGTTACCTGATATGTCCCGCCCATCTCCGATCATAATCGGAGATGTTTCAGCGCCCGCGGCTCTGTTTTCGCTGGTCCTGCTCAGCCTGTGGATCTTCTCGTGCATCTTTGCACTGCTCACCAAGTTCGGTCGGCGCCGTCTAGCGGCTCTAACACAATTCCCCTACTATGATGTGCGCATACTGGAATCGATGACTACGACAAGTCTCGTGGCTCACCTCCCGAAAGCGGTGGACAACTATGGCCGTACTGTTCCCTCCAACTCGTCCCCAGGTTCCGGCGGCCGTACCCCCAATGTGTCCAGTGGTGGTGGAACGAACGGAGGCACCCCGCGGGGGAGGACTGCCCGCCACGGAGCAGCTTCGCACATGGTGCGCACTATGGGATCGTCAAATACTGCACCTACCGCCCGTATGGCTAGGACTTCACCGGGGGAGATCAAAATTATGTATTGGAATATATTTCATCACTTTACGCTCAAGTTGACAAGTGATGATTTCCGTGCAATCCTTGAGGCATACGACATTATGCTCTTCGCCGAAACAGATATGCTTCCAGGAGAGGACGAACCAGCCGATGTTCCCACAGGTTACGTTCTTGTCTCCCTTCCACGTAAACCCCGTCTTCAGACAAACCGCCGCGGAGGAGGTGTTGCCCTCCTGATCCGGGAGAATATTGACTTTGTCAAGTCTCACCTCACCTCACCGGACATCCTGGTTCTTGATCTAGGCGCAATGTGGCTCATTGGCGCATATATTCCTCCCGTTACTTCGCGATGGGAGGGCTGGACAGATGTGGATCCCTTCCAGCAACTGTGGGAAACGATTGCGCTGTGCACGCAAAATGAGGATAAGCCTGTCTTAGTTCTAACAGATATCAATGGACGCGTTGGGAGCCTTCAAGTGCCGAGATTCTCCGAACGGTGGCCACATAACTTATCGGACCTTACCGCCAATGCACGTGGACAGGCTGTTTTGCGGGAATGCGAGGACTACCACCTCTGTATTCTAAATGGCACCTCGCTTGAGTCAGTTTCACCCGGCCGCTTTACATCCTGGCAACCCACCGGTCAATCCACGATCGACTATGCCTTCGCTTCCGAAAGCCTGTTGCCTCTGGTTCGTAGTTTTCCCGTTGAATGCCCCACACCCGACCCGAAAGACGACTGGGCTGACCATACGCGGATCTGTGTCACGCTGGACGCCGCCACAATCTCGCGCACATCGAGTCTGACATCTGCTCCGCAGCCGGCCCCGCACTTTGCTGGCACGGAGCCAATAGATATTCTTTACCAGGAAACGATGGACGCGAAGGAGAGCGCGGAAGAGGCATTGCTTTCCTTATATGGTCCTGTCCTAGCCGAAACCCCACAAGTGCAAGTCTATGTCGAAGGAGTCGTGCCGGGGAAAGTACGGACCAAGTCTGCTGGCGCTGGAATATATTTTGGCCGCGGATCGGCTTCAAATATGTCGCTCAAAGTGCCTGGACCAGGACGATCGACGGCAGACCGAGCGCGGATATATGCGATTCACGAGACACTCCGAAAAGTGGATCCTGACAAGTCTCTGGTCATTTTTTGTACATCGAAAGTTATTATACGGAAACTGTGCTATGCAGCGGCAAGGAAAATGAGCCTCGGATGGCCAGGGGCTAATGGTGACATCTTCAAGGCCACGGCGCTACTTCTGTCGAAACGGCACGGCCAAACAAAATTCGTTCATCTGGATTCGCGGGTCAAGAACGAATACAGGCAAGAGGCGTACTCCAGCGCTAAGGCGGCTCTCAAAATCCCCCAGTCTTCTTTCGACTTTGACCCCTCGCAGCCCGGGCCTGCTATGTGCGCGATCCTACACGATCCTGTGCCAAATAAGCGAAAGGTTGTGACGGACTTGGAGGAGACATCCCCGGAGAAGCCCAGGCTGTGGAAACACTGGAGTGATAACACCGAAGACGATGCGGACGAAAGGCATCGAGGTCGCGCGAAGGCTCATGCCTTACAGTCTGGTCTTCGAGCCGAACTCATGGCTTGCAAAGATATCAAGGAATTCTGGGATTTTGTGCGCAGAAGAACGGACGCACGCCCGAAGAAGTCCAAAGTATCGCTCTCGGATCTTTCGACGGACTTCAACGAGCGGTTGAATCCTCCAAAGGTAACCCCTGCATCGTTTGATACAGAACAACTTGCGTTTAATGCACGTGTGGCACGCGAGCTGGACCCGGAGCCGTTGGATACTTCACCGCGGCAGTCATACACCAGGGAGATTACATTGGAGGAGATTGAATCCATGAAGCGGCATATAACGGCTCATGGACTGGATACCGCAATCGGAGTGGATGACTTCTCATACAAGGATTGTCTATCCATTCCAAATGAGAAGCTTCTAGAATTCTTTCGCTACTGCATCGGGAATCGAGACATGCCGCGTTACTGGCTAATATCGCTGCTCATCGGGATTTTGAAGAAGGACAAAGACGCAACGGACCCTGCCGCCTATCGTCTCATAGCGCTGGAATGTTGCATGCTGAAGATGCTTACTCTCATCATTGACCGACGTCTGCGGGAGGGTGCAGAGTACATCGGCGCAATTCCCCAAACTCAGAACGGCTTCCAGGATCACCTCCGCACTAATGATAACCCGTTTGTTCTTTTGTGCCTCATCGACAAGGCCCAGGCGTTGAATAAGCCACTGTATGTTGCATATTTGGATCTGAAGAACGCCTTCCCTGGGACAGACCGATCTACACTCTGGGTTAAACTGGCGAAACTCGGTATCTCGGGACCTATGATCGAGTGGTTGAAATGCCTTTACGACAGGATTCGGTATATTGTCCGACTGGAGGGCGGTTACGCGCCGGCATTTCGTTCCCTCCTGGGTATTCTAACTGGTGATCCCGGATCCCCTCATTTATGGAATTTGTTCATGTCCGACTTCATCCTGGCGCATCACCCGGAGGATATTACACTGAATGGTGTACCGTTCAACAAAATCGAACACGCGGATGATATTATGACAGCGTCCCCATGCTCTGCGGGTTTTCAAATGCACCTAAATGGCTCCCAATCATGGTCGGACAAAAATGCTTGCATAACTTCCATACCTAAATGCCTGGCTCAAATCTGGGGCTCCCGACAGAAATGGTATCCCTCTGCTTTTTATCTCGAGAGCGAGCCAATAAAACAGGCGCAAAAAGCGTGCTATCTCGGTATCTGGTTCGAAACAGGCTGTCATTTCATCTGGCGGGAGCAGTACAAGGTGAAGTGGAAGAAAGCTTCTAAGGTGGCGAATGTAATCCTAGGCTTGGACCGCTTCGTGGGCACTCTACCAACATGGGATATGCGTACTCTGTATATGGCCCGTGTGGACCCATACTTGATCGCGGGTTGCGAGGTTTGCCTGGATGTGGAGGAGAAGAGCGTGAAACTGCTTGAAAAAGTCCAGTGCAAATTTCTACGACGGATGCTCGGCGTGGGATCACGGTCTATAAAGGTCGTGTTGTTCTCGGGTACCTGGCGCTCAAGAACTTGTGTTACAGGGTTGGCTTACAGAAGTTGGACAGGCCTGCATGGAATGCTCTCCAGGAATCACTCGCCCTCGCACGAGAAAAAAAGATGTCATGGGTTAACGATTTGCGGCTGGTACTCTCACACTTGTACATACCTGTGGAGCTCGATATCTCAGGCCCGATAGAGGTGTCAACCATCGAGGAGGCAATGAGACAGGTAAAATCATCTATGGAAGCCTGGATTGACCACGACATCGAAACATCTTCCCGGACCAAGGACTTGTTGACGGATCGCCTAGAACTTGACGGCGACACCGGCCGATTGATGAAAAAATCGTTGGACTTTCGCCACTACCTCAGAATCAAGACCCCGGACCACCGGCGTGCCCTAACGTGCATGGTGCTATCGAGCCACAGTCTGGCCGTGGAGCGCCGGAGATGGACGGAACGAGGCAAGAATTGTAACGGATATGCCGACGTTCGGCATCTCGGCTGCATCCGAGTTCAACTTTAGAACAAAGTCACCGCTGCAGATCTTAGTTCATTTATTTGTCATCATTCATAATTACAAGGTAGCGTAGCTTTTTAGTTATATTTACAAGGACACCAGAATAGTATTTAGGTAGACAGTCGGTAGATAGTTCTTTAGTTTTCTGGAATCCAACACTTCACCCACTCAGCTTGTGTTTGATCTACTTGGTTTCTAGACAGCTCGCGCGGGGTCCCTACCCTCTGAATTATCGGGACCTCACAAGAATATTGTTCCTCGAGAGTGGAGAAAATGCAGGTTTTGTCAAGATGCTATAGAGGATCCGGCCCATGCGATGTTTTCTGTGACCATCCGGACCTCATGCAAGTGCGCGAAGTCTTTTTGCTGGAGCTGTACGAAAAGATCCCGGATTTCAGGGGCACATTTAGCAACACCTTAAATCCATTCAAAGCCGTACTCGCGAAGAGGGAAATTACTCCGGCACTGGGGAAACTGGCCTTCAATGTACTAAAGGTTTCCGACGCGACACCTATGCTTCTCGTTGAACCGCCTACGGAGGTGTAACTGTAACCCCGTCACATGGCCTTCATGATCCGATCAGGATCGACAGAAGTCTGATAAGGAAAAATTCTCTCTCTTTGTGCACTCCCAAATGGCCACCACTCTGTCTACCGAACAACCTTTCGAAACATTCATGGCTACAGCCACCACAGCAGATTCTTCTGTGGACACCGTGACCCCCACAACCCCACTCGATACTGTACCCGAGAACCCCGCGGCTGGACCCGCGGCTACGCCTGCTGCCGACGCTGGCGAGACACCTCTTGCCAACGAGCTCCGCAAGGAGATCGCGCAGACTCTGGACCCATCCTCAGCGACTCGCCCGATGACCTGCATGCGGGGCACCCAATCCGTCGCTGCGGTCGACACGGCCGCGACCATTGATGGCACCGCCCCGGCTGCGCAGAGGGCTTCTGCACGCGGGGTCGAGGTTTCCACGTTCGAGCACTTCGGCCTGGCGGGTCCTCCCACTGGTAAGGAGAACTCGGGCCCCATGATCATCCGTGCGACCAGAAACCTGGCCAAATTGGCGGATATCGTCGGCACTCTCGATGCCCGCTTCGGACAGCTCGAAACCGCGGTGGAGAACATCGAGGCGGAACTCACCATTGGCGCAACTGCGCGCCACCGCGGGGAGACCAACGACGCCGCTGGAGGCGCGCCCCCGGCCCCGAATAGTCCTGCCGGGTCGAACAACGGCAGTGTTGCTACCGTCGACGACACTGAGGTCCTTTCCGAGCGTGTAGATGTACTCGATAAGCACGTGACGGACACGTCGGAGCATATCCAGGGTATCCAGAACCGGGTTGACGACTTGGAGGGTCGTATCAACCAGGCTGCCCCTCCGTTCTCGCTGATCAGGATGAGCAATGTGATGGCGGCGCAGTTCAAAACGATCACATTGGACCGGGATACGCTCAAGGCGGAAATCGAGTTCCAAGCTGACACACATCTCAAAATCAATAAAAAAAATGCCCAGCTCATCGCACAGCTCCAGGCTACCATCAACGTCATGGAGGCCACTGTCGCACGTCTTGAGCTCGCTCCCACACCCCCCCTGCTCCCATCCTCCCATTCACGCTCGGCAGCCACCGGCCGTGTTCGTTCTCGCTCCAGATCCTTGGACGACAGCATCAGCTCCAAGCGTGCGCGGTCGGCAGCCGTTGATGACATGCCTTTCGTCATCATGGGGCCTGTCAAGATGTACGCGCAGCTTACCCCGCTGCAGATCCTCCAACTCCACATGGATGATGCACTGCCCAAATACATCCTTCCAGCGCATTTCGACGTTACTCTGGATCCCGTGCAGGTCAACCATCTCCGCATCAGGATGGACGTCCAGGCCGAGACGCATGCGCTGGCCTCCACATGGGGGAAGACGGGGAACACTGAAATTACGATGAAGTTGGGTGGTGGCGACACTTTCGTGGGAACTCATGGGACGGCTGCTTCGGGATATCGGGCCTCGGGTCGTGATGGATACGGGGACTCCGCTCGGCGCGCATTGTCTTCCAGAGCCCCGGCAGGCCGCTTTTAATGTCGTTACATTAAAGTCCTTGTCTCTCCGGTAGTACATCGGCCAATGTGATGGAAACGGCGAGCCTTCTGGGACTATGCGACCGGTTCGCGGGTACAACAAAATTAATTCTCGTGGCCGCTTGCGGCACGCATGACCTTACGGTCCTTTTTCCTGTACTGTTCCCTCGAATGGTCTTGACTCAACACTCGGTTCTCCTGCGAGGGAGATCCGGTGCTTGTCGCACGCATCTGCAAAGGGAAAGACTTACGACAGCTTGCTGTGCACTGGTGGACTCCGGGGATTTATACCTGGGGGGAGAGAACTCCTCCCGTACACTGGCTGCATATTTGCAGCTGGTGGTCAGGTCCCATGAGGTTTTAACCGGAGGTCCTGCCTTTTCGAGGCCTGCCAGTCCACAGTAAGCCAGCGTCTTGTGATATCGCCCCCCTGGAATGATGCTGTGCTCGGTCGGCATCTTGTAGGATTCTGTAAGGATAACCACCCTATACAGTACTACTTGTTTGTCTTCCGTAAACTCGTTGTTCAGCCTGTGGACCGTGCAAGTATAATATATCCCCCCCCCCCCCCCCGCAATCACCGGTGAAACCCTGACCCTCTTTCTCCTCGTGGAACTTGGGTGCATCATCGGATTTTGGCGGTACTGGATTAGCCTGCGGTTCGGGTTCTGCAATGTCCACGAGACCTGGGAGATCTTCATCATCATTCGAAGAATCCGCGAGATTAGTGTGTGTTGGCGCTTCCCAGTCGCTGCCTGCAGGAACTTTATTTCCACGGGCTGGGTCTAGCGATTCCGAAGCTAGTAGAGATGCCTGAATCGCAGATTGAGTCGCATAACGGTCTACGAGCACCATGGCATATCCTAGAAGCTCCTCCAGGGGCGGCAATTGATTTGTACTCGCGAGGTTGCGAAAATATGCATGCAAGTCGTCGGTTTCGAAAAAAACACTGTGATGATTCAGAAAATGAACACACAACGAGGATATAGGGCGTACCACCAACAATCAAGCACATGAGCTTTCCAGATTAGCGTCAAATTGCGCACAGTAGGATAGTAATCACAACTCTTGATGTTGGAGGGGCGTTTAAGACCTGCAATATTTGAGGCTTTGGAGAGAGATGATTGGTCGAGGGAAGTTGCTGGACCATAGTGGTTCGCAGCGGTGGAGTTCAGATCTGTTGCACCGGTGTGCCATATTTCCGATGTCGCGATCTTGTTCTTGAACGTGCCCTGAGGAGTGCATAGCGTCGTGAGATGCAGAGCGTTCGCGTATGATGCTCCATCTCCCTGAATCCATGAAAGCAGATTCCCTGGATCCCCCGAGTCGATCCCTCTTTGAGTATCAAAATCGTCTACCGCTCGTTCAAACCCCTGCAGAGACGTTGAACGCTCGCCGTTAGTCGTCACCGGTTGGCAACCTGTTTTACGACCCTTGCACATGCAACGTAGTGCCAAAGGTTCCTCTCGAAACATTGCGATAACATCCTTGAGCATGTGCGAGTAGAAATCGATGGCGATTCGATGAGAGTCTGTGTCCACTGGAGGGGAATAGAAATGGCCAATTTATATCATCGAATAGGCTGTCGGTCGTGAGGGTTTACACTCTTGTTGAGCTACCTTGTTGTAATACGGTTCTGCGTCGAATGCTCCAGGAGCACAGTCATCCAAGTCAAGATTTGTCCCCGCGGTCCCCACCTTCAATTCGCTGAGGCGTCCAATACCCTGCTCGTATACGTCACAATACTCCTGAACATTGTCGAGCAATAGGGCATTCTCCGTCTGGCATCGAGAAGTTGCATCTTTGATCTTTTCTCGAAGTTCATGAAGACTAGCATCCGTCATTGTATTCAGCGCGTTCCTCGCAGTCGAATCGCTGACACCGTAGCCAAACCTGCAGAAGACGTGTTTCACGTCCACGTGGATTTGCACACAAAGTGCCAGAGGCCGAGAACCATCGCGAGATCGCCGTTAGCGTAGCAATCCCGCGATGGGATGAAGCTTGCAATCGCGCCAACTTGAATCTGAAGGAATTTAAGCCACCGGAGTAAGTACTTCTCAAACCAGAAAGACATATGATCGGGTGTGGCCTCCTCTTCCGGACAAAGAAGACACCCTTGGCCATCGGTGCAGACCAAACCTCAGTACAAAACCAAACCAGAGGTAGTCGAATGCAGTATTGGGTTCCGATATGGCGCAGGTTGAAGTGGGAGAGGACGGCTGGCCAAGAAACTACCTCCACCCCTTCCTTGCGACCATTGGTTTGCACGCGTAGATTGTCTCGACGCTCGGGGTCATCTGGGTCATTCTGAGCACTGCGTCCAACTTGCTTGCGTCCCTCAAAGGCAACGAGACGAGTTGCCCGAGTAGATATGAAGGGACGTGCATGGTGGATTTGATGGGCAGGGCGCGTAGTCGCAAACATCTCCTTCTGCTCGTGGACATCGGCCGATTTACTCGCGGGATAGCTGGCCTTGTGGCTGTAGATAAGGGGAAGGATGTCGGACATCTTGATATTCGTCTGGCTTCGGAGAAAACGAGCAACGACACGACTGTGCTTCGTTCCGCGTGGATCAGGCTCACCACGAATGGGATTATGGAACAATATGGCTAAAAACTCGCCGAGATTTCGGAAAGGATACTCTTTCAGGAGCTTTTCCATGGCTCTGAATTTCTTGTGCCGTTTCTGCTCTGCTGTGAGTTTCGCTTTACGTAGACGCGGCTGCTGATGCGAAGGGTTGTGGAAGCCGCGGAGGCAGAGGAGGTGGCAACGCAATGATAGAAGCAAATATAGGAGCAGAGGAAGGTCTATACGAATCAGTGTCGGCTGGTGAGCGTGGAATGATCGGGTTCGCGTCGAGCGGTGTGAGGTAATTGCGATTAAGACGCGGCCGAGGGGGATGTTGGGGTCTAGGATCCATTGGATGGACCTATTACATGTGGCTGCGTGTGCTCGGTGCAGTGGGGACGAGTGAGGAAAGAGAAAAGCGCGTCTCGAGGGTCCCGAAAAGAAGCGTCAAGGCAGCACGTGTAGTGATGTGCAGGGCCCGGCTGGGCCTGGAAGCCCGGGCTTGGGCTCGGCTTGAGGTGGCTTGGGCTTCAGATATCCCAAGCTCGAGCCCGAGCCCTGAGGCAGGGCCTCAAGCCCGAGGCCCGGGCTTCGAACTATATATTTGGATAACGGCATTAGGAGACTTTGAGTGGTGTGTACATTGATTATATACATTATAATTGCATATCTACAAGCTAAGAAGGGTCAGGAACTGTGGTACAAGGTAATTGATAGTTATCCGGGTCATTGTCCACGAGCATATCCCAGCTCTCGAGTGCACCGTCAGGTTCGACCCCCATCTCGTCATCGCCATCATCAACGGGCAAGCGAAACAGCAAATCACGACGCATTAGGCAATTGAGAAACTGTAGCGCCTCGACAATGTCAGGCTTCAAACAATTCCGCCGCTTACTGATAGTGATCCCAGCTGAGGAGAAAGCGCGCTCAGATGACACCGACGATTCCATGATTGCAAGATAATCGCGCACCAAGGACCCCCATACGGGAAAGCGAGGGTAATTTCGCTACAAAAATGTGTCAGCACTCGCAGCGCAAATAGCTCATCCATGCACTTACCCCCCACCACTCAAACCCCCTCTGCCTCCCTCTGCGACACCTTCCCGTGCTGACAAATACTCCTGGTACTCATCAACTCGAGATGCCGAAAGGCGGCTTGCGATCTTAGAGGTGGATTAGGCATATCGGTACATACTCCGTGGGCCCGCCGCCTTCTCCGCATGCTTGTGATTTTCAACTTACCAAGTTCAACCCACATTAGAAATCCGTATTATGTGTAGCGATCTGCCACCCAAATTGGGCGTGTAGGCCGGGCTTCACGGCCCGGCTCGGGCTTGAGATTCTGAAGCCTGAGCCCTGGGCCCGCTCAAGCCCTGCGTCGGGCTCGGCTCGGCTCGAGCTTGGCCCGGCCGGGCTTGGTGAGCCTTGGGCTTGAAGCCGAGCCCTGCACATCACTAAGCACGTGCGGCTTGCTTATGTGAGATCACATAATAACGCGGCTGCACGATCCGACCCCCGCAGTAACAACTAAACTACGTTGAAAGAGATGTATGGTCCAATCACGAAGATTCCAGGGATGGCCAAGGCACTGAAATCCGGCTTATGAACTATGAAAGAATCAATCATAATATAACCGACCTTAAAGGGATCTTCGGAAGCTTCTTGAATTTCATGGGGAAATCTTTGCTGAATTTGAGGGGAATCTCTTTACCCCCAGCGCTGGCTTTGCTCGGCAAATATTTGTATGTCACTTCATGCTGTCAAATCCCTCCGGCTGATAGGCAAAGTGTTTTACTCACAATCAAACTCCAGTCCGAGACCTGCATTGAGGGCCAGGTTACCCGTGAGCACCTCTACTTCGGCGCTTGTAAACTGGGCAGATGCTAATGTAAATTTGAATGCTGATCTGTATTTGATGTACTTGTGGACCGTTAGTTGACGTGGCAATCTAGAAGACGGTGATATACCCCATCTAAGTGCGTACATGTTAGGCAGCAGAATGATGCACATGATGAGACCCTCACTAGCCCGACATCCAACACAGAATGCACCTTGAACGGTATCAGGTTAGGGCCGGTGAGATCTGACGCACTCACTAAATTTTCCCTCGCCTACTACCCCCTTAGCAGAAGTAAATTCCGTGGAGTGGTTGAAAGAGACGAGGGTGTAGCCCAATCCAAAGGGTTGAACTTGAACTTGAACTTGAATTCTATTGGTGGCTGTACCTGGCCCTAAGGGCTACGCAGCTATACACTAGTCTAACTAGTATGGGGGTTATTCGACAATAACTGTAGGTGATTTTATGAGGCCTTTTTCTGAGTATGTGAGAGAGAGAATTAAAAGGAGATAACCAATGGGGAAATATGAGTCAGGGAGTAACGTCGCAGGGTTATAGTGGGAAGGCGAACGTGGGGGGTATGCTAGCTAACAGGGGTATTATATATAAGTAAGGTAATGAGATGAGGTGCAGAGGAAGAGAAAAGAGAGGGAAAAATGGAAAAGTGAAGACTCAGCAGAAACGAAGAGACTTGGTGACAAAGACAGCAAGGGGTTTGAGTAACTTCGGGTGATTCAAAAGGTTCCG
Organism: Mycena rosella; assembly: GCA_029378255.1. Classification (NCBI taxonomy): domain Eukaryota; kingdom Fungi; phylum Basidiomycota; class Agaricomycetes; order Agaricales; family Mycenaceae; genus Mycena; species Mycena rosella. The sequence continues at coordinate 27,073 of JARKIE010000178.1, read as the reverse complement.
GACGCTGACAGCGCCGAGTAGACCCGCGTTGTACGATGCCGTTTGCAGAGGCTGGTGCAGGTGATCCCAGGCCGGGCAATGTAGCAGGTAGTGGGCTCGAGACTCCTTCGCATCACCGCATGCATCTCAAGTTGCGGAAGAGGCAAGGCAGCACCGAAAGTGATGGGTGTTAAGGGATGAGAAGTCGGTTCTCAGCTGAGACAGTATGGAGATATCGGCCCGAGAGGCGGACGACGTGTATGGTGAACGGAGGATGAGCGAAGGTGGAGTATCCTCAATTTCCCGTAAACCGCGACCCGGCGTTGCAACCTTCCACATGGCCCGCCATCGGTCGAGGATGAGGGTGTTGATGGCGCGCTTGCAGGTGGTCAAGGATACGGGTAGCGACAGTGCCGGGGGGAGGAGGGTAGCGGCCTTCGCCGCATCATCCGCGAGTTTGTTGCCCTTGGTTCCGATATGCGCCGGTGTCCAGAGAAAAGGGTGTGTTGCTGAAAGGGAAATCATTACTAAGCATATCAAATACCACTTCCCCAGATGGTCTATATCCTTTCTCGTTCAAGATCGCTACAAAGGCAGTGGAAACTGCGTTGAATGCGTGATAGAGTCTCCGGGCCTTCGTTCCAATCAGACATGGCCTCCTGTAGAAAACGTGTATCTCACTGAAGAGGGTTGTCAACGTCTCAACGGTCTTATAAATTGGGGTCGGCAGAATAGCCTTCACGAGCTTCGAAAATTTCATAAGAATTGTGAGAATTCGCGAATTGAGAACTCACCGGCAACAATACGCAGTTCTTAATGATCTCCCAGGGCTTCCATGTCAATGCGCACTCTCCTCGCGCGATCACAGTTCCGTTCTCGGGCGAGTCGTCGGGCTCTGGAGCTAACTGTGCATCCCAAAAGGCATCACCGAGCTCATCTTGTGGAATATATCCCATCTTGGCGTCTTCCGCTGCCTCATAGCTCCACCACGATTCCCACAGGGCCTCCGCTTCGGCGTCGGTGGTACGGTTGTCGTCTAGTCCGGAAAAATCGCTGACACCATTGAATGCAGTGTCATTCACTGCGCTCAGCCCCCAGCTAGCCATCACAAAAGCGAGGCAGGGTGTGGGCGAGGCCTAGCGAGGCGGCTAGAAGTGAAGTTTAGGCTCTTCGAGCCGGCTAGCAACGGGCTAGCAAGCCGGTTCTAGCCGGCTAGGTTGTGTCATGTCTAATGGGCTCCAAGCGCCTCGGAAGTTCAAGTCAAGCCGAGGCGTTGTCTAGGCACCCCTATCAATCTATATATATAGCAGTGCCTAGACTCGCCTCGCCGACCAATCCCCGACGGCTCAGCACACCTAGATTTTGTCCACGCTAGCGAGGGCTTGAACGCAGTGATTCGTTCCATCGGTACTGGGTGAGGTGCCAGCAGTCATAGTGCTTGAGGAGTCATACCAGAGCTTCCGTCGTTGCCATCTGTGTCTGTGGTCCCTGTACTACCAGCATTCTGAGCGCCGGAGGAAGTCGTGGGCCTTCCAGAGCTGCCATCATTAACGGTACCGCCAGTAGTAGTTTTTGACGGAGTGCCAGTCACACCCGCGCTGTCGCCATCGTTGCCATTCGGAGTCCCGGATGTACCATCGTCCGCAGCACCGGATGAATCTGTGGTTGCTCCAGTGTCGTCGCGCCGCTGGATAGATGCTGATGGAAGTGGGGGGTGTGGATCGTGCACATCAAGTCCTCGACCGCCATCTCCCACGCGGCACGACGCTTAAACGAGACGGTGATGGTGCTCGAATTGGAGTCGCACTCTGTCGATTCAACGTATGCAGAGTGCTCGAGCACGATGGCCGGATGGTTGAATTCCGTGATATGAACGGAGGCGAACGAACGAATCTCCTTAAAAGCCGCTTTAAAACGAGAAAGTTCAGTGCAAATTGGCCAAGACAGAGTGGGCATTCCAACCATGGGGATCATGATAGTGGAGAAAAACCCCGTGCTTGGCTTTGAGATGGGCTGGATCACTTCTATCGAGATCCGGATGGACTGTCGGATGAAGGGTAAGAGGGCGAGCATTTCTCTGACCAGTCCTGCGAAATTTCGGGGTATGTGCAGAGACAAGAGACAGCAACAGCAGGAAGAGGGTTAGCGATGCGAGAGGTTGGAACACCATGATTATCGAGCAAAGCCGGATGCCGGGGTCCATCTTGAATGCGCAATGCGGCCAGTATTTAAGTTGGTACCAGTGCATTTCACGCCATCCCTCGAGGTTACCAAATGATTGTCAAGGCTCGGAGCATTCTGTCCCGGTAAAACTAGAAGGCGGGATTGAGACTAAACTGTGATGTTTTAGCTTTGACCCTCCGATATTGGCTTGGTATTGTCTACTGCGGGAAAGTCAGACTCCGCGGCGAAACCACCTGTCCAACGAACCGATGGTCGACGCCAAATAGACCATAATTTGAGCATCCAAGCTATATTAGGGTGACTATGTCCAGTGTTCTGCTGTGTTCTGTTCCTTGTTATCTCAATTCAGCAAAGCAAGAGCACAAGCGAACCCCAATATCACGTGAAACAACCGTCTTTTGGATTCTAATTCACTGGAAAATCAGGTTAGCTCCTGCACACTATCGTAAGACTCGGACCGATCTCTTCCGGTACAACTAGAAGGCGGAATTAAGGCTAAACTGTAATGTTTTAGTCTTGATCCTTCAATGCGGGCCGGTGAGCCCGTGAGCAGCAGCTGCACGGGCAACGCGAGCGCAAAGAGGTTGGGACTCAACAGGAGCTGGCGGCCGAGGACCGCAGCTATGCGCTGTAGGAACGAGTCATCGTCGGACTTTGGGAAGGTGAAGAGCAGGCCGAGCTGAGTATATACGAAGTTAGTGGGAGTGGGATTTGCCCAGTCCCACTTGTGATGCATCAATCCCACCACAGCCGGTGGAAGCAGTGGGCCTGGTCATGCCAAGTGGGACTCGCGTCGGCTACCCCATCACTGTCCCATCACCGTGTTGGCCGCAAGGTTGCCAGGCGTATATCCTATACATGAAAACACGAATCCTATACATGAAAACACAAAGGACACTGCCACTCTTAGTCACCTGATATAATCACATGATATAAGTCACCTGCATTTCCCCACGGCCCTGTCGGCCGCGCAGCGGCCTGTTCTCGCGACACTAAATTCAATTAAAGAAAGTGCCAAAAGGCAGGTTCGAACCCCGGACCTTAGCATTCCAAGCTAAATCCGGAGCATCACGATGAACCAACTGCATTAAGAGACTGTTGAAAAAGTGGTTGTGTTGTAATTTGTCATCATACTTTCCTGTCATTCTCAAGCTCTGTCTGATTCCAGCTACCCCTATCTGTCTAAACCAAATCTCGAGCTGTCCCAAAAATTTGTCTGCCTTATCTGATCTGTAATGACCACCTTGCTTTTGCTGTTTTTCTCTTCTTATATAGATGCTTTCTCTGCAGCCTATCTCTCAAATGCAAGTCCTTTTGCTTTTATTTTTTATTCTTAAAGGAAATTGGCTCTAATTAATTCTGTTTTGATTCCAGCCACCTCCTGTCTGTATTATGCTTATGTAAAAAAAAGGGTACTAATTGTTGTGGGTCTGAAGGGATCAAATCCTATATAAGAACAGATGTTGCACACAGCTTTTTTCTTTCTTTTTTGATAAATTAGCTGATATAATCAGGTGTCCCTTCAGCCGCACAGCGGCTCTTTCCCACCAATTTCCCACTGAACAGCTGCCCTTCTCTTTTATGACTTCTCTGCTCTACAATTGTGTATCAAATTCTCTCTCAACATTTGCCCCTATCTTTTAATTCAAGATCTCCCAGCCCTGCTATGTGGATTTATGTTCTTCTGCATTACCTGTATGCAGCCCCAGGTAAGTGTCTTATTTGTGCTGATGCTTTCAAGCTCTGATTTCATTTCCAATGTTTACTTCATGTTTTACCGGGACCCGGCCATCAGCTCAAATGGCTGTTCAAATAATTTCGTGTTCCCTGGCATTTATTGGGCAATATATCATGAAGTTCCTATCCCGTTCTCAATTTGTGACCTGTCTTTTGTACGAACTGTGCATTTTAAAGCCACAACCTTACTCAGATGGGAGGATTTCGAGCTTGACAATATTTACATGGACTCACACCAAACTATCATACTCACACACCCCCGAACACAGAAGCAGTTGACATTAAGGTGCCCTGGAACATCTAAATTCACCACGATCTTTGTGGCCGTACCATGAGCCAGGTCAAAGTCAAAGAATCACAAATCCATGGCCTTCAGCCAGTCAAGTTTCTTTCTTGCAATTTGCGACCTCATTTCAGGGTGCATTGTGTCATGTCTCAAGATGAGAGAGTTTTTAAGTCGAAAATAGAGAAACAACCCATAGTCAATGGGGGTGTCAACAGCTCATGCTAAAGGCCGCTCTGGCTGTCATTCACGCCCTGTGCTAGCGCAACCGACAGGCAAATTTTATCTGAACCAATTTATACATAGAAAAAGAGTGCGTTCTCACCATTAACACTCCTCGATCTTCTAAATTGCCTGAAGGCTTCAAGGTCCAGGCAACACAATAATATTCAGAGAAGGAGAGAGGAAGAGAGTTTCCCTGTCCTGCAACTGAATGAAAAATCATTGACTCCACTCGGAATCCGCCGTGTCTCCTGTGAACCCTGGAACTCAGAATCCACCATGTCTGCGGGGAATTGAGAATTCTAATACTGAGATGCAGAGGCCCAACAAGCTGTCGACAGAGTCGGTACTCAGTTAGATACAGATATATATATATATATTTCTTCTTTCAAAAAAAACCCTTACCACTGAGAATCAGCTGTGACGTTACCGCGCCAAAGGCACGGGTCCTATACTTGTCCTATATAAGAAAACACTATGGACACAGCTTTTTTGATAAATCACCTGATATAAATCACGTGCATTTTCCCACGCCCGGGCGAACCGCCGGCCGAGCGTTAGCGAGGCCGTGTGGTTCGCCTTTTATTAATCTATGATATGTAACCTCTGTAATCGTGAAAGGCACCGCGCCGAAGGCACAGGTCCTATACTTGTGGCGATATGATATATCACTAAGGCCTCATTTAGAGAGGTGTCGTGATATATCAGAGTCGGTAAATGACAGAGGTGTTTGATATATCAGCCAGATGCCCGTTTAGTAAATGATGCAAAATAGAGAGTTTAGAGAGGTTCGAACACGAGACCTTACCACCGCACCATATACTGAGATTTGCATTGTTAACCTCTTTACCAGAATAGATACAAAGAGGTTTTGTGTTCCCACTTAGCCTAAGGTGCCCTTACCCTAAGTGGGAACAGCTAATACCCCGAAATTGTCCTACAATGCTTAATATGTATTTTGATGGTGTTTTAAACCCTGACCAACCCTAATCAACCCTAACCAACCTAACCATCAAATGCTTATAAATCACCTGCAACAGCCTTCTACAATATACCTGGGGACTAACCCTTAACCAACCCTAACCACTAACTCTAACCATTAACCCCTAACTCTAACCTCTAACCTGGCCCCTAGGGCGGGGCCCAGTGGGTGGGGAAACATGCTTATTATGTGTTTGTTATTGAAGGAGTCATAGTTTGACCCTGTGTGCCTATGGTTTTGGCATGGTGGTTTGGTACAGTTGGTTAAATGCGCTTCGGGAACATTATGTAATTATTTTGGTCTGTGACCTTGGTTCAAGCCCCTCTGCTGGTGGTCTTTTATTTTCACCGTTAGTACTACACATCTATCAGGTGATGTATCATGCACCTCTCTGCGCCAGAGGGATTGATATATCACGGTTACTCTCTACTTGGCGAGGGTGATGTATCAATACCCCAGCCTCAAGACAGGTTGCCGCCCTTGCCTCATGGGTGTTACTTGTGTAACTGCCTTCTTCAAGTCGTGCGCTAATTTTACAGACAATTTTGTTTTCAAGTCAAAGCATGGAAATAGATTGGGTACCAAACCAGTACAACCGTATATGTACGAAGTTGGTGACAAATGATAATGACCAAATAAAATATTCTCGATTCATGAATCACCAAGAGCCCGACGTGATTTGGTACGCTGACGAGAGCCTCAGATAATGTTCCTTTCATCAGCTTCTGGTTCCCTGGTGCGCTTCTTGCTTGGCCCCTGTATCTCCGGATATGCGGAAGGTTGAATAGAAGACTCAGCGAGAGGAGATGACGGCGTCGGCATCGGAAGTTGGGGCAGATCTGCTCCCATATAGGAACTGGTAGAGCTGATCTCCAAATTCATGAGGAACTCGGGGTCATCTAAGTAGCTCATGAAATCGCCCGCAGGATTGTAAGAGTTCATTTCAAGGTCTGTTTTCCGAATGGATTAGTTATTAGAGAATATTTATGACGGTTGAAACCAACTGTTGTCTGTAATTCCAGACTGTTGAATTTGTTGGTTTGGGTCCGGAAAATCTGTCGATGAGTCTATTGATCATTAATGTTACAATTATATCCAGGAGTGAGACTCACTCAGAGAGCTGGTGATACCGAATGAGCTGTCCCAGATTTTTCGTTCAGATCTTTGAGGCAGATCGGGAAAATTGGGAGACGCTGCGGTTGCTCAGTATTTGATTTCCATCAAATAAATTGGACCCCACAGTTGTAATGCGAAATATCAGTAACCACGGCACCAGAGGGTTCGACTGCACCGAATAGAGTTGATGGTTCTACCGAGCGGCGTGAGCTGCGAATTCATACAGCGGCCGAACACACCTTGAAAACTGAGACTTAAATCAGTCTCAATTTCAACTCCACCAGGCAGGTCGGCAGCTTCCTCATTTTCAATGAGACGCATCAGGAGCTGTTTGCGCTATCATAAAATATGAGTAAGTGGCTTGGAGTTTAACACCGGATGTACTTACCACTGTCGAGCGGATGTTCCGCCGGCCGACGACCGCTGATTCGTACACTAGCCAAAGGCCCTCCTCGAAGCTTTGCCAGCTCGGAGTCGATCTCAGCCCTGCGCAACGCCCACTCCCTCCGTCCTGCCTTCTCTTCATCAATTTCTCGGCGCAACAGATGTACCTTCTCCTTCAGATCGGAGCGATGCCTGTCGATCCTCATCTCATCCTGAAACGACTTTATCTCGGCCTCAAATTGCTTCTGCCGGTCAAGGGAGGCCTTGTTTTCCTCCAAGCCGGCGTCCCGTTCCGATTTTAGCGAGTCGTAGCTGGTTAGCTGATCATTGTGAATGGCTGTCGGCTGCATTCTCCAAACCTTTCGCTGCGCTGAAAGTTTCTCGCGATTCCCAACCCCGTTCCATCGCTTACGTGTGACACCGTCGCGTTCAATCTGCAGGAGCTCTGCAGCCCTGACATTGTCGCGCACTTGAGATCTGAGATAATGTTAGAATACAAGGCGAACGTGCAGATCAACAGAGCAACAAACTGGAGTATTGCCGTCAGAAGGCCCACACCAATGGACGTCTCAGCATTGCGTCCTGCGTGTGCAGTCTCAGCAATGTTGGTGTCACGATTTGACTCCAATCTAATCGCTCCAACACCGATCGATGAGCACGTGACCCCAGCGCTTGTTGCACGAGCGCTTCACGCCGATGGCATAACGTGGGAGGACTTTGCTGGCTAAAGATCACACGGCAACGGAACACAATAGTCGGAACACAATAGTCGTTTCCATGAACTATATTTAGTATTGACACTTGACACTTGACGTCTCCGATCACGATTCGCCTGGTAACCTCATTGTATTATATACTTAGCTACTTAAGTTCACACGGTTCGACAAACAGTATAAGTAGAGTAGCTATTCACTTGTAGTTCTTTAGTCTTTTATTCGATCATCTTTTCGAGATCACTTGCACCTTCCAATCCACTCTCTTGTAGAGTTGGACGCAAGCCTTGACTGTGACAGTTGGACTAGTTTAAAGTGATATCCCAATTCTCGTCTGAAATCTTCGACAGGTATTTGTTGATGGACGGTAAAACCCAAGGGTTTGCGAGCTTTTGCGCGTACCAATCTTCAAAAGTCAGACCAATATCAAGCAGAGCGATTATATTTCTTACTTTTGATGTCAATATGGGTTTGAGACGCGCAAAACTCATGCCAGTCATGGATTTCGGCCTGCGTTGTCAAATGTGTAATTGATTTGAGACGGTGGATCACCGTCCGCGAGATATCGGGAGGTAAGTCGTCGATATGCCTAGGTTTAAGTCAGTAAATTTCCGGAACCAAAGATATTGGTCGGTGCACCGTTCAAAATGAATTTCACATGTCTTGAGGCAGTGAGAATTAAGTTCGACTGGATCGCGGGAATGGATACCGCTAATTGCGGGGTTGTTGTAGATTGCTAAGAAATGGCCGAATCCCAGCGCTTGCGGAACCTCTCCATCAAGTATCACAATTCGACAGTTGGCGTCTGGAAAAAAAGGTTCAAGGTGCAACGGTTTGCCAGTGACTTGTGCGATAGTGTCAAAGAGTTCGATAAAGAGTTGCGTGAATGCTTCTGTGGACGCAGTATCACAGAATAGACTTCCGAATGTGAGTCCTGCCACAAATGAATGTCATGAATAACTAGCTTGAGCCAAAGGGTCTGGACGTACGCCGGTTGAAACGGTCAGACATTCCTGAAACTTCCCACTCATTCATTTCACCTTCGACGCGTTTGAAAGTGAAGTCAATATTGAGCGCAAGAGTGCTGTGGATGTGCAAAGCAATCTGGGGATGCATAGTGACAACCAACCGAAATCCATTCTTCGACATGGCAGTGTGAATGTACTGCTAGGATTTTGGCAACGATGGTTCCTTTGTACTGAGATGCAACAGTACTCCTGCAAACGGTCAGAATTGTATTGAACTGCAATGGACAGAAACATACCATCCCACCCCATTCCACGAGGGAATTCCTTCTTCTTTTGTTTGTCAATAAAATTCCGTACTCTTCTGTTATCCATGAAGGCAGGAGAGACTGCTGCCACTCGCTCTCCTGCATAGACAAGAGCCGTCGATGATGCTGGTAATAAGTGAGTATAGTATAGGTCCAGACAAGGGGAAGGGTGGAGATCACCATTGAGCAAGCGTTGAGCAGTCAATCCGACAACACCAGCTGCATCGACGGCCTTGCCCAAAAGGAGTTTATCGCTGGCGCTGGGTTTGGTTTTTGGGTGCGCCGGGTGGTTGTGAGGATTACGCAAGAAAATGAGCGCTTTCTGAATGCCCGGGTGCAACCGTTCAACTGGGACGAAGATGAGCATCTCGGTTGGACATTTGCGCTGAACAATTTGGCCGATCATAATCTGCCCGTTCATTATATGGCTATAGGCTAAGTCCCAGATGTCAGCAAGTACTCAACAATATGTATCCTCTCACTGACGGCAATGCTGCAATCCCTTCCCAATGCGCGGGTGCACAGTGAGTGGACATTTCTCATTTAGCGTCAACGGAGGGCCAGGAAGTCGACCGTTGTTCTGCATGACAAATTGTATTGTGTCCAGATCCATGTTTTCGGGAAAGGGAAGGTAGCGATGGCTGAATCGCTGTTCCGGAGTCCACTTGGTACAGCCAATGAAAGGTGGCTTTGAATATAATGGTCCCTTGGTCTTGATCAGTAAAACCAGTCAGCATAGACGGGAGAGCGAACTCACATTCAGGTACTCTTTGATAACAGGGGCACCGTCACACTCAATTTTGTATTTGGATAACTTCATCTGCACATAGAATCTAGCGTAAAAGATTCAGCCCGTGGTTAAAATATAAATGAACCCTGTTGTTGTACTCACCGCGCGATTTTACCCGGTGCTGATGCAGCTTCGCGCTCGTTGGCTTCAAGTTCGAGTTTCCAGAGGGTTCGCGTTGCCTCTTCATCCGGCTCGTAGCGTTTACAATCAGCAAAGATGGTCTGGTCACTGTATTCACATGTGAAGATCCCGTTGCAGTACAGATGGCAGCGCCGACAAAGAATGGACTGGTCAAGTCAGGCATCAAACCGGCAGCCTGTGCGTCGCCTCTGCTATGACCATCAGACCCGCCCCATGAATACTGGTCCTAAAATCCGTGCCATTGAGCAGCGTTCACAAATCAGAATAAAAGAATTACCTCTGCTCGTATGAACCCGTCGATTGTTACCGTCCGCTTACCAGCTTTCAAAAGCTCCTGAGAATCCTGAAGATCAACTAAACATGCAGCCTGGACTCGGGTGACTGTCCATGTCGTAGGGATAGTCAGAATTGGCACAATCTCGTCAACAGCTAGTTCACGAGTTAGTCGTATTCCCGGTTGGCCTGCCGTTTGTTTCCCCTTCCGCTTCTTTGCACTGGGAGCAACGGCGGCAGCAACAGGAGGTGGAGTCGAGGCGTGCTCAAGCGTCGAGGCCAGAAGAGGAGGTTAAGGAAAAGCCACCAGAGGCCTGTCCTCGTCGTCCGAAATGGCAAGACCACCGTTGGCGAATGAAAGCGGGCTCGAGGAGCGTGAAGATGGAGCACGAGAGGAAGGAAGCATGGAAGCACGGCTCGATGGACGCGAATCAAGTGCAAAGAAAGGTGAGTCAGCTCTAGAGGGAGCCCGAGAGCCTATTGACGATGCAGCACGGGATGGAGCACGAGAACTGAAAGGCGTCGAGTGGCGAGTGCGGTACTCGTCGAAGGACCCGTGAAAGGTGTTCATGTATGCCCGGAAAGCGGGAAGAGTGATCCACGAATCGCTGTTGTCCAGGCTGAAGAACTGATGACCGAAATAGTGTTCACTGATCATCTTCGCCGAGTATTGGCGTCAGTTTGTGCGAATCCAAAACCTAGTGGAACATACATAAGCACGATACGCTCGGACTTGCGTCGGCGTAGCATTGTCAGGATCCCAAGAGTCAACCGCTACACCCTCGTCATTATGTTCGAGGTAAAGTTGATACCCGCGGGACGTGATCCAGTTGGTTGCATCTTCAACCGAGAAAAACGGGTCGTGAGTTGTATGCCAAGGGCGGGTGGAAATGCCTGATGAAACGGTGGTCGGCTGAATGAAGACCACAATTAGGGATATACTGACAAATCTCCTGTATGCTTTGATTTCTCCCTGAGAGATATCGGCAGCAGCTTCGAACATTGAGCCTGATAGAGCGCGTCGGTGCAGGAAAATAAAATAAAATTTAGTGCGCACCAACGTTTCGGATCCGGAATCAGTGGCCCAATGAGAGAAACCTCAGAGATGTTTACGAGGGAAGATCTGGTACATATAAAATGAGCGAGGGGTGATTTGAAAATTTGGAATCAGAGTACCTCGCAGATATGAGGCGCAAGAAAATTGATATGGTAGTTGAGTCTTGGTCGTTCTGGTGAGAGGCTATTTATACAGTTGAGGCTGCTCTCGGGAAGGTATATGATGCAATAAACAGACAAGCTCACGAGGTGCGAAATTAGACCGCGAGGCGTCTCTGTGATCTTGGAAGAGGAAAATTCGGAACAACAAAAAGCACAAGACCCACCACAGACAGCACGAGATACAACGCACTGATACCGGCAGTGTGTTCCCGAAGGAGAGCTAACCAAGTGGAGACTGCTCGCATCCAAAAATTGCGCAATGGGAGAGGCCTGTGGGTCGGAAATTTGAAAAGATGATTCACGGGACCTCGAAACGTTGCATCCGAGCGTTCAAGTAGAATTAAAAAGAGATTGATTGCGACAGGGCAGGATGATATCGATGAACGTGGTTTCCCAGTATGGAAAGCTGAAAGACTCAAAGAGGGTCATCCAGGGAGGCACATGTTGTTGCGGCGCGTTTGTGACCAAAACGTGTATAAGGCGGCTTGAGACGGAGTACAATAGAACAAGGATCAGCTGAGCGCAATAATAATCAGATTGATAGGCAATCCACTGTTGCCAGGCCCCTGAACTGATGGAATTAGCGACGATGAGGGGTTTGGACGAAAGGAAAGCTTTGACAGTCCGGCAGATGATCCGCTGATGTGCGATCAGTCTCACTCCTGATCTATTTCCGATCAGCCGAGCATCCAGTCCCACTCATCAAGGCGAGTCCCACTCGGCTAAGCACGGGAGTGGGACTGGGCGAGTCCCACTCCCACTAAAATCGTCACCGCTCTCGATAGACGCCGTAAGCGCTTCACTCCTTCCTTTCTACTTCCACGACCGATGGACGACACCACTCAACAGGAGCCCCCCCATCGGAGGCATTCTACAACCCAGATGCTCCATACGATCACTGGCACACGGATGAGCTACTTCACACTGGCCCGGACGAGATTCCTGACACCGAGATCCCCTCGCATGATCAGTTCGTTCTTTCAACCTTGCTCTTCATCTGTATAACTAAGCCAGGGATAATGCTCACAGATTAAGGAGCGGCTGGTGAAGTCATGCACACAACTTGAATATCAGTGGTGGGAGATTCATCAAACACATCCAGGAAGATTATCTGGGTTCCATGAGCGTCGCGGCTGCTCGGGATGTCGGGGATCGTGAGAGGAATGTACAGTCGCCTCTGTCTTAACCCATATACTCTGCTGTAGCCCATACTTTTCAACCAATTTGACCAGATTTTGTCAGGGGTACCCCATAACTCTGCAGTAACCCATATCTTTTTGGATCCACCGAGGGGCATGGGTTAAGACAGAGGCGACTGTAGTCCGATTGGCAGGTGGGTAGAGACGGGCTATTTGACCTTGCTGACCTGGCATCAATTTTGATGGTTGCCAAGGCAGAGATCGGGGGCCCAGATGTTGGTATGAGGTGAACGAGGGACCACCGAGGTGGACAGCGAGGCAAGATGGTGGGTGGTAGCAAAGCGAAGCAGTGATCACACATCACCGGTGATTCCCGGTTGCACAGCCTCCCACTGAGATTAGGTAGCCAATAATATCAAGATAAGACAAGAAAGTTTGATGCGCGCTAATATAAAGTGTTTTCAGGATTAGTACCTGGGAGGTACTAATTTAAAGTGCACGGGAAAGCACTAATTCCAAAAGCACTACATATTAGTACCCACACTGGAAAATTAGTACCTTGACACTAATATGAAGTGCTTTTGCTTTCCACAGTGGGCAGCTCCAAAATATCCGCCATTTTCGAAGCGGTATGGATCAAGGGAGAACCGGTATGAAGAACCGGGTGGGTCGTTAGGGAGTGAGACAGGAAGATGCCTAATGAGGCTCTGGAGGTGCTCAATACGAGCTATCAGGCCGCGAGATGGACCAATGACGGGCTTCGACTTTGGGGCCTTTGTTGACAACATTGCGAGGAAAGTTACAGGAATGAGTACAAATTTCTTTCATTTCATGAGCTGTATTTTGCATAATATCTTTTCCTCTCCTCACCTCCATATACATATCTTGTTCCGATTATCACCCCCATTTGTTGCACATACACCCCATTAGTCTAGTTTACCTAGATGTACCGCTGCGTAGCCCTTTGGGCCAGGTACAGCGTAATAGAACTCAGATTCAGATTCAGATTCAGATTCAGATTCAGCGACCTTAATTGAAGCGCCTGGCAGGTACCATCGGCCGCAGCGCTGCCGCCGCACTGCCCCGCATTGCGGCCGATGCCCGTCGCCTGTCTTGGCGACGGTCACGGTCACGATAGGCGCTGTCGCGTCGCCCCCGTCCGTCGCCCCATGTCATGCTGGGTTTTTCGTCGCCTCAGTACAGGGACGTACAGTAAATACCAAGTCGTGTACTATCTACAGCTAAGTAATCAGAAACGGCGAACAATGAGAGGTAAGAATCAACAGATAACAATCTGGCTGTAAACGGAATGCTGTTGGATGATAAACACGGGAGAAGACCATTGCTGTATTTCAACAGCTTGTACAGATAGGACGCGTGACTGGCCCATCTCAACAGATTGATGGCGTGATGTCAATGGATTCAAATTCCGCCAGTATCGTTATCCAGCATCGAGTACTAACGCCCTCCGGGCACACCTGGATCCTCCGCGCAATGCCGACCGATGCACAGACTGTGGCCTTGAGCAAGCCTTGAGAATGTATTTCAATGGACACTGCAGTGAGTGAAGCTGGTGCACTACGTCGTGGGCTATGGTTTTCTACCTCCCGGCGTACCGTGGCATTAAAGAAATTGAGTGTTGGAGATGGCACATAGCACATAGTATTAGTATCCTGGATTATGTATGGCTTTAGGTTGCCGTAGGCTCGTTGTTGACCGGCCGGAGGCTGGAATGTAGTTTTGGAATAGATTATGGTAAAGGAATTGAAGCCCAGATGGTACACTATGTTTCGGATGGTGGTCCGGCCACACTATAGCAAAGGATTAAAGAATCAATTCAGCCGGAAGGTGTGCTTCAGAGCAAATTGTTGGATAAATTCTGATCACTTGCGGGATTAATTATTTGGTATCCGGTACAGGCCGGAGATTCAGCCCGATACTGTGCACAGGTTCCACCAATGGTGGTATATTGGTACTTGGATAGGGTGTATATTAGCAGGGTTCAATAGAACAACCATGCGAGTAATAGGAATAGAACAAGTGGAACACGATACGAGGTCGCACGATCTAATATGCGGGCAAGGTCATGGGACAAAAAAAGTGTGCAGTGTGTCAGACCTGGAAATCTCCGGATCCAGGAACCCTCGAGCCAGAATCCCAAGCTGTCACGGCTGCGGTAACAGTTTTTACAATAGAGTTCCTTCATATTTTCCCCCTCAATTTCAGTGGCACATTCTTCTTCGACATCTCCCTTTGATAATCCCCGAAAACTCTCCCCGCCAAGCGTATCGCCATCATATGCCATTCTGCCGCGAGATGATGCAGGAGCCGTTCTCGGGTGATCGAGTTCTCGACTGCGCCCTTCGAGAGCAGTCGATCAAGTGGCAGGATATGGCCTAAGTAGTAGAACGAGTGTTTTAGAGATCATACAGTGTTGTCTCGAGCGAATAGGGACTTAGCTGCTTTGAGGAGATGTTCACGGGCGGTCTCCTCAACGCCCTTATCGATGCGGTGGGAGACATCTGTCAAAATTAGCGCCAGGGCAGTATCTGTCAAAAAGGGCAGCAAGCACAGCAAAAATTGGCCGGTTTCGGAGCGACTGAAAATGAATCTGAAACCTATTGTTTCAGTAATCAGGTCACGTGAATTTCCATATAAAGCAATTCACGTAACCCGACTACTGAACAATCACACCGTACAAGGAAAAATTTTGACCTACCTGGAAATGTGTTAGGAAACGCTCCGAGGTTTTTCCTATTGGTCCGGGAAATGCCGATCCAATAGGAAAAACCTCGGAGCGTTTCCTAACACATTTCCAGGTAGGTCAAAATTTTTCTTTGTTCAGTGTGAATAGGTTTCAGATTCATTTTCGGCCGCACGTAAACCGGTCAATAAACCGGTCAATAAACCGGTCAATAAACCGGTCAATTTCCGGGGTGAAGCTGCCACAGCATACGGCATTAGCGGAAATTCACCGGAGTTTAAAAAGCTTCAGACAGACAGACACACATAATTTTATAAAGAGGGTGACACAGCCGCCCACGTGTAGACGGCGCGGGCGCGCTTCACGCTTGCCTTCGACCTCGACGATGGAAGACACGACTCACCAGAAACCCGCGTTCAAATTGGAGGCAGCGCTCTACGATCCAGGCACTTCACACGCTCAAGCACCCTTGGACGACTCGGACATTCAACAGCCTGAGCTCTGCGCACCGTCCATTGATCAGGGGACACCGTCTGCCGATCTTGGCCACAAAACTCATTCATTCGATGGGCTATCCATTGGCGGGGATGAAGGCAAGTCAAATGCCTTTCTTAGGGTCAGTGTGTTTATTCAGCCCCAGGTGCCATGATTGCACGGCTGGACAAACTCTTTCACGAAAAACAAGAGGCGTACACAATTTTTTTGGCCTCCCGTGGCGTCTCTGCCCAACGGCGTCTGGATCTGTTGCAAGATGTAGGTTGATGTTCTACACAAACACCTTACTAACCGAATTGTTAGCTTTTGGATTATTGCTCAAATGTCGCAGCCCTGAAAAAGCATAGGCTCGTCAAGGCTCTAATACGACTCTCGGGCCAGGCCGAGCTCCACCCTCGATGTTTCACTCTTACCAACCTGTTAAAAGAAGAAAACCCGGTGGCGGGTGGTTCCTTCGGGGATGTCTATAAAGGGAAGCTTGGCTGTCAATGCGTCGCCGTTAAAATGATGCGGGTATTCGGAGAATCAGACATTGACGGGCTACTGAAGGTATCAATTTGAATCTTACCAATCGGCATCTAACGAAATTCACCTGGGCGCAGGCGTTCAGCCAAGAAGCACTTATTTGGCGGCAACTCTGTCACCCCAACCTCCTCCCATTTTTCGGTCTTTACTACTTCCAGAAGCGGTTGTGCCTGGTGTCCCCGTGGATGGAACACGGGCACATCCGAGCGTTTTTAAAGAAAGAACCATACGACATCGACCAGCTTCTTTCTTTTGTAAGCGTCTGAATTCTTGCTGCATACCTATCTTAACCCAACTCAGATTTTGGATATTGCGCTCGGGCTCAAGCATCTCCACGAAAATAATGTTGTGCACGGCGACTTGAAGGGGGTATGTGGTCTATTTCTTTAATTCATTTGATCCCTTATCTTTCTCTGGTAAGGACAACATCTTCGTAACTCCTTCCGGCAGAGCTTGTATAGCGGATTTTGGCCTCTCTTCAATCATCACTGCCCTATCCTCAATACAATTTACGACTTCATCCAAGCGTACACAAGGGGGTACAATACGATACGAAGCACCCGAGTTGCACCAAGGAGGACACAATAATCTAGGGACGGACATATATGCATTTGCATGCGTTATGTATGAGGTGAGCTCAAACGTCTTTGCGGGTCTGGCCTCGCGATCGTTGATATTGTGTGGGTCAGCTGCTGACGGGAAACTCTCCATTTCCGGACCTGCGCACGGACGGCGCAGTAATCAAGGCGGTCCTTGAGGGGCGTCGGCCTCCGCGACCACCATCGTGCTCGCCATCGCTGGATGGTCTTTGGAGCCTAATACGAAACTGCTGGGAAGAGGAGCCCGTGATGCGCCCAACGGCGGGCCAAATCGTAGACCGGCTCATTGGACCTGACATTCAGGCAAAGAAAACAGAATCTATTGCAGACTGGGATGACACATTTACGCCCAGGTTTCGCCGCTATGTTTTGAGTTCACGGCCACTTCCTTCACTTCTCGAATTCGAAGACATATTTTTTGGTGATGGTGAGTTCCAAATTATTTTGATATCCGCAACACGGACAGTTTCCGCAGCGACGCTCACATCGTAAACAGGGAGCTCCATGCAAAAGCGGTCCGACTATCCCGTCTCGAATCCTAGCTGTGTGGACGCCGAGGAGGCGCAGGGTGATGAGGAGATCATGCGTTACATCCGCCGACAGCAGGCCAAGAAAATTGCAGCGGGTGCTACCCAAGAGGAATTGGACAAACTTTTGTGCTTTCCTGAAATTCTACCCCTAGGCATTCCTTCTACCCCAGCAGGTTGATCTTTTCCCCCAATTTATCACGAGCTAGTCGGCTAACCTTCGAGATTTTCAGCGATCCTCAAAAGTTCCCAGAATCAGTTTCTGTCTGAATTCGAGCGTAAAGAAATCCTCGAATTTCCGTATGTCTACTATATTGGTGCTCGGAGCAGGAAGAAGGCTGCAGTGTTGGACAACTCGACCTACAATTACGGGTACGATGATGACCGAGGCGACTATCTCGCCGTTAATCACGATCACCTTGAGTTCCGGTACGAAATTATCGACACCCTGGGGAAAGGAATCTTCGGACAGGTATTTCATTGCCGGGATCACTGTACCGGGGAGTCCGTTGCAATCAAGATAATCCGGAACGAGAAGCGATTTCACCAGCAAGCATTAGTGGAGATCAAGATTCTTGAAAATTTTCGCAAATGGGTGAGCTCTGCGTCCCTTTCCCGATTCTTAGGCTAAACAAACAACGTTTGACAGGATCCTGAAGATAAACACCACATGATCAAGATGACGAAATATTTCTACTTCCGGAACCACTGGTGCATCGCGATGGAGCTGCTCAGCATTAATCTTTATGAGCTCATTAAAGCCAATGATTTCGTTGGCTTTTCGACTGCATTGATCAGGCGCTTTACCAGCCAAATGCTGTTATCCCTCTCGTTTATGCGGCATCATCGTATCGTCCACTGCGATCTCAAACCGGAGGTGGGTATGATGTTACTCGTGTACCCCATTTCTAATGAGTATTCCTTAGAATGTGCTGCTGTGTCACGCTGCCAAGAGTGCCCTCAAGATCATCGACTTCAGTAGCAGCTGTCTCGAGCACGAGAAAAGTTCGTGACCATGCCAATCATTTCTTCGACTCAGACTAACGGGTATCATAAGTCCTGACTTATATTCAGAGTCGATACTACCGGTCCCCCGAAGTGATCCTGGGTATGAATTACCATATGGCTATCGACATGTGGAGTTTGGGTTGCATTTTGGCGGAGTTGTACACAGGCCGCCCCATATTCCCGGGAGAGAATGAACAAGAGCAACTCTCCCGCATCATGGAGGTTCTCGGTACCCCCGACAAGGAATTTGTCAACCGCTGCTCCCAGAAGAAACTCTTTTTCGGTGGGTCTCTGTTTCATTGATTTCTCCGATGCCCAACTGAAAAGTTGTAGATCCTAACGGGATCCCTCGTCCGGTGATCAACTCCAAAGGTCACCGGAGGAGACCTGGTACCAAGACAATTGCCCAAGTTCTGAAATGCAACGGCGAAGAATTAGTCTTCATCGACTTCATTTCAAAGTGTCTGGTCTGGGATCCCGAGCGACGAATCAAGCCCCAAGCGGCCATGAGACATCCCTTCGTGACTGCGGGGAAACGCTCTGAACCTCCGGCCTTTTTTAGTTAGATTCCGAGGAGGTAACAGGGTTTATTGACTTTGTGGATAGCCGGTAGGGACATGTACATATCGGACGAGCTCAGACGAGACGAAGACGCAGCGCGTCGGGTCGACTGGATCACGAACGTTGAGTCATGGGGCGAGTGTTAATAGTTAGTTATTTGACGGGACGGGATCAAGTGGACGCGGTTGGAAATCCATGTTCAGTAGCTATACAATATCAATCAGTCCAATAATCGCCTCAATACTCCCCAAGGCTATCCCCACCCGTCCGCCACGTTAAGCCCTGTCGCGTTGTACACCCCGAGCGCGTGCAGGGCCGCGGCGGCCGGCCGTCTGCGCAGATGAGGATGGGGCGGAGGGTGAAGGACGACACGATGAGGAGGGGCGGGCGTGCGTGGAGCGTGTCATATTCCTCTCGGCGTGCAGCGCAATTTCGAGCGGACTCGGGCGTGGCGTCCACGCACGCAGCCGGAGGTGGGTGCAGACAAAGACGAAGACGCGGCGAATCTCGAGAAAAACGGTGCGTGCGCCAGCCGCGGGTCGAACGCCCACTCGAGGGCAGTGCGGTCGACGATGAGAGAGCTGGTGATGCCCCCCGCGCGGATGTCGACGAGGAAGGTCGGGCCCCCCGCCGCGCGCGGCGTCCGATTTTCCTTGCACTGCATCAAGTGTCTCGCGTGACGTCAGCGGCCGCGCGCCGCGCGGCGCTCCTTGCGCCCGAGGCTCTGCCGCAGCGCGTGCCACAGGACCAGCTCGTCCGCGGGCGTGATGTCACGCACCACCGCCGTGAGCGCAAAGAGGTGGGAGCTCAGCAGGAGCTGGTGGCCGGGGGCCACAGCGATGCGCTGCAGGAATGATTTGTCGTCGGACTTTGGGCAGGTGAGGAGCATGCTGCGCACGCCGTCGAGGATCTCGGCGGTATTGATGGCGCGGATGGCGGGCTCGAAGGCGACCGGGTCACGCACGTCGTCCAAGGTGCGCCGCGGCGGCGTCGAGGCCTGTGTCAACGAGTCTGGGGCAAGAGAGAGGGCATGCCGAATGCGGCCATCGGATCATTCGGACCAATGCTCCCGAGCTCACCGACTTCGAAGATATCCGAAGCTCCTCGTAACTGCGCGCTCAGCGCTCAGCTCTCAGGTCCGTCGCCCCGCCCACCCAATTCTATGCTCACTCGCTCATCGCAAAGGGTGCATCCTCAGGACTCATCCTCTTGCAGAGCAAGGCCACGAAGGCGGCGCGCACGAGTTTTCCAAGGACGTGGCCGGCGACGGGGCGGAGCCTGCATTAAGAGCGCGCGGAGGTGCGTCATACCTTTGCATACATCTTCTCATGCACTTCTTTTCCTTCCCTTCGCACCACACGTATTACCGCTGCCTCAAGTCTGAATCGGGAGGATCGCCCTGCAATGCTTCAAGCCGATGGCGCTTCAAAAGGCGCGTGTGTAACTCCAGATCCTCCTCCTCGGGACTCATCAGAGTTCTCGTGCGTGCGCGGCTTTCGGCTGTTGTGCGCTTATATGCGCGCCCCTTCCGAGACCCGAGCGCATCGGCGGCGACGGGCCCGTATCCGCGACGAAGAAGTGCTGCCTTTGGTCCGCATCCATAACTTTGCCCAAGTCACGCCGTGGCACTCCCTCGGGCTGCTGAGCTCAAGTGCGGGTGCGCCGCACCCGTATTCCTTGCACTCAAAAGGCAGGCGGCGCGCGGGCAGCTTGCGGCTGGCCTGCGCTCGTATGCTTATACATCCAATGCGTGCGCAACGGTTGCGCTTCGAGTAGGCAGAGGTCGAGCGGGCCCGCTGCGTGCTTTCCCGCGAGGGCGCGCAGCTCGGGGACGGCCTTGGCGCGGAACGCATTCGGTGCAGCCGCGGAGAGCAGCGCGCTCCTTCCCGTAGATACAACGCGCGATCCCGCGCTTCCTCGTTGCTCGGTACGAGTCGTTTTCACCCCGCCGTCCGCCTCTGAGTCTTTACCCCCACGCTTCAAGCCGCCCCCGACTCAAACACCCCGCACCTCTGCCCTCTCCTCCACGCAAAACCCCGCGTGCAGCTCGGAGCGATCTCTCCGAGTCCACGCCGCTGGGCACCCGCATCGGCCCGCACCGCCGTTTGTGTTGCGCCCGGCCCCATGTATGCGTGTGCTCGGGTCCGTGTACGCAGAGACCCGCCCTCACTATCCCCGTACATAGGGACCCCGATAAGTACCGCCCGCGCCGTCGTTGTAGCGGCGTGCAATACATCGGCCATCGCGTCCGCCCCAGGCCCCACAACTCAATGTACGCCCCATTAGCGCCTGAGACGTCCGATCAGCGCCGCTTGTGACGGTGCGCATGTTGCAACATATCTTCCTCCTCGCGACCCATCATCTTACAGAGGAAACCCCTCGCGAATGCGCCAGTTGTCGTACACACGTGTGCGGCTTGCGGCTGGTGTAATCAAGTGCGTGTGCACCTCCTTATCCTCCTTCTCGGGGCTCATCCTCTACAAAGGAAGGCCACGAAGCCGGCGCTCAGGGACACTTGTGAATGCGCGAGTTGTCCAAGGACGTGGCCGCCCGAAGTGAGCGCGATCAACGCGACGGACGCTTCAAAGGTGTGTGTCCAACTCCAGATCCGCCTCCTCACGGCTCATCATCATTTTACAGAGGAAGCGCACGAACGCACGCTCCGCATGCCGCGCGCAGGGACCCCCGCACCTCCGCGAGTGGTCATGCGGGCGCGGCTTGCGGCTGGTGTGCACTCGGAGTCGTACGCTCCTGCACCTATCCCCCGCGGCGGCGGCTCGTTATTCGGCTCCGGTGCGCATGCCCGTCCACGCTGCCCGCTGCAACGCGGACGCGCGCATGGACCTCGGGACGCCCTGTTGGAATATGAAGCCGCAGTCCATTACTAATGGTACTCGGGCAGAATGTTCCAGTATATTCTCCCCTGGTCCTGCTGACTGATATATTACTCATCACCATAGAACATTCTAGACATCTCCTACAGTATAAATATCTAGTAGCTATTCTGTAGTACTCTACTGGTTTGCAAAGAATAAATCCTCTTGCAACACTCTCAGCCTTCTGAGCTTATTTCAACACGCCCCTGGCATTGATGTGCATCCGAGGAAGGTGCGGTGCCGGCGGCGGCGTAAGTGCGGGTGTGCGGGGCCAACTCTATCCAGCCTGAACAGTGCTCCAGAGTCAGACGCCGGCTGCCGGCGTGCGCGCTCACGTCAGTTTGAGTACTAGCTGTACCTACGTAGCACGTACGTACACAATTTAAAGGTAGAATAACTCCTTGATACGGGGTAAGTAGAAGTTAATTCTTCTTAGGCTTAGCTTTTAATATCTGAATTTACAGCTGCAGTTAGATATTAATTAAAACCGTCTGTGAGGAATTTATGCTCCAAACTTCGCTGCCTAGCATTAGTGGACAGAATATACGCCGAAATCTATATAACCCAAAGCAACTGCTTGCATTCTTTTAAAAGGGGAAAGAGCTTAGCCTACACCTCTTTCTGCCCTTCACACGCACGTGTCTGCCCGAGTTAGCGCGGAATAAACTGGAAAGACTTTGGGACTTGCGCCAGGTCATTCATGCGGCACAGATTCAAGTGGATGCCGCTTGGCAGGAGAAGTGCGGGGAGCCGGCACGGTGAGAATTGTGATTCTAAAATTCAAGTGTTAGCAGTTCGCACACTTGAAGCACGAACTTAAGGGCAGGCAGCTGATCTCGTATAAGAAGGGAGTCCGTTGAAGCCGTCAAGTTGGCGTCAAAAGTCGTGCGAGACTCGGGCTACTCTTGAAGCTTGAAGTTGCGCTGCAACGCTGGCCTCCGATTGATCTGCAGGGAAATTGTACATGCATTGTCATGATGTTCGACTCGGAGGATAGACTTGCTTCAACGCCGCTGCAGGATTCCTACTCAGCATAGTATTTCCTGTAACGTTCATGCTATCTTTTGTATTACCGAATTCTGGAACCCCTATATGGGCCATATACTGTGCAAAAAGATTTTTAGGCATGTTCGCGGGGCCTGAGGGAAAAAAGAGCAACTTCGAGGAGGGGAGGCAACTTCAAGCTCAACTCTGATCCAATATACAACTTTCAGTGATTACAACTAAACAGGTACAGAACTTGAGGGAAGTGCAACTGAAGCAGAGCAATTTCGGTACATAATACAGGTTGAGCAGTTGCAACATACAACTTGCAATGTTGCATCATGTCCGGGGGGCAACCAAAAGTGTCCTCGGATACAACTGAGGTCCGCAACAATTTGACAAGCAAACAATTTATACCTTCAATATTCCATCGGCTCAGGCCCACTGTGCTGATTATTACTATTCAAACCAGGTCCAATTCGCAGGCTAGGAGTTCAGGATAATTACTTAGGATAGGTTCCATAAAGAGTGATGTGGAGTGAGCAAATAGAATCCATTCAAAGGTTGTGTGTCGTTTCAGCACATTGATTCGCTTTGGATTTGGTCTAGATTTCCCTGAGAGTGGTGATTCATGCCAGATAAAATTACAGGCAAACCAGAGTAAGACTCCCTAAAACCAGGCTGAGGCTTTTGGGGGTTGAAGCAAGCTAGACACTGACAGCTTGGGAAAGGATTGAGACTGAAGGCTGCCGGTAATCTAGGCGCTCGGAAGGTGTTGAAAACTCAGGCCAAGAAACTGTTGACCGGTGAACACTTTTGGAGCGTCTACGAGTTGAGCCGCGAGACAGCCATCAACAGGGCTATTGAACAGGTGATCCGCGCCATGACCTTGCGACAGCGAGGGATCCGTCCGACGGTGTATGTAGACTCCGATGTGCCGCTTCCACCTCTCGACGAGATCATTAGCCATCCAGAAGCTCCCGATTACACAGAGTTCCCACGTCCCACAGCGGAGGGAAATGCCGGTATGTATGGCAATAGCGACATCACCAAAAGTGGGAGATAAATGTGATCGCCTGTGACGGCTGCAGACCCGTGCCGGGCTGATGGTGTTCTGCAAAGGCTTGCAGAACCATCACAGACCCTTGCAAACCGGACACCGAGCTGGTGAGCTTTTTCCAAGCTTCCACCGGCTTGTTATTGGGCTCGTATTGACTTGCGAACAACTTCGCAAATATTACTGCTGCACCGAAATACTGTAAAGTCGTTTGCGGAATAATATACACGTGCCAAACGGCAAAGACTGCAATCACTTATACAGTAGCTAGATCTTGTCGCTGCTCTCGGGCCCGACATCGTTCTCCTAATCGTCATCCATGGTGCACGCCATGTATGACGGCTGAGCCACTGCAACGCCGACGGCGACATAGGTCTGGATGACTAGATTGTGTGTGTGTGTGACTGAAGAGCAAGTATTTGCCGTGTACGTTGCGGGGAAGGCAGGGCGGGGGGACCTGATGGCGCGACGTGCGGTGCGGCAAGGTGGGCTTCGCGTTGAGCGTTCGCAATCAGCACGCATCAGATTGATTGCGATTGATGCCCATGTGGACGGGTCCGTGCGCGGGCGGCAGATATAAAACGTTTGATGGTTCGCTGATGTTGATTTGCGCTCTTTCCTTCCTCCCATCTCCTCCCAGGTTCCCACCACTCCTTCCTATCTCGCTTCTCTGGCTTACGTCCTCCGCCCTCCCACTTCGCTCTTTGACACGGCGGACTCAATGATTCTTTCCCCATTCCCCCGGATCCTGAAGCGCCGAAGATTGCAAGCCAAGTCTCCGGGGCCTCAACACGTCAACGTCGTCAAACACACACACCCTCTCTTCCAAAGCCCTGCAAACGCCTTCAACCCATTCAAGCCCTCTGTTGCGATGTCCCCGAATTCCCAAGATCCGCAACGTCCTCAAATCCCCAAGATCCTCAATCTGCTCTGTTTCCGAGTCTCCGATTGTAACGCTGCCTTGAGTCCGGTCTCCTCTTTCCTCTCCCGCTGTCTTTGTCCTTTCCGCCATTCTCTGTTACTTTCTTCATGTCGTAGTCTATGTGAATTATATTTGTTTTTCACCTCTTTCGGTCTGCGAGCAATATTATATTCTGCCTGCTGCAGCATATTATGGAAATCTTAGAGCTGCGAGATATGTGGTTACAAAGCCTTGTAGGGTCAAAAACCTTTGTAGACCTCATAAAGTCTGTGAAGATTGCAATATCGGAGGTTGCATGTAAACCTGGTTGAAGCACCACCAAGCTGATGGCCCTTTGTAGTGGATTGTGATGAATGTGAGGTTTGTAAGGGTATGCACGCGCTTACAATAAGTTCCCGCTTTTGGTGATGGATGAAGAGGTGGACGAAATGCAGTGGGCTCTGGCAGTTCTGGATCCCATGGTCGACGACAAGATTGGGGAATTGTCACCACGGACTGTTTTGTAACTGCGGAGGATCAGCAGTGCAAGACTTGTATCCATATCATTACTGAGTAGAGACGAGTCACTGCTTCGAAAATTCAGGGATTTCCCAGTTAAATGATAGCCGGTGCAGAGTCGCTTCAGAATCCGAATACATACCAAAAGTCTAAGGGCTATTCGTGGTTCATTTGACCCTACATTACTGTACCATTGCAAATTATTGTGCTGCATTGATTCCCTTGATTTCCCTGGGCCCACTGATTCAAGGCCAGACAGGGGTGATTTGAGCGAATATTGTCTATGTTTCGGTTGGGTTTTGGGAACTTCAACATCTTCCTAGCTGGGAAGCCCAAACTCTAGACTATGGTTGAGCTATGCCACTTCAACTGACTCTCGCCGCCCTCACAGAATGTCATCATGCAAAGCACTGTGGAATAACCAGAGATACAGCACTTCCAACTGTGAGCAGCCCTCTTGTTAAATGATGCACTGAGAACACAACAGAAAATAGAAGAAATGACCCGGGAGTGGTTATTAGTTAAGGAAACGGCGTCGACGTGAGGTTAACTGGATCATGGTTATGGGACCCAGGGACTCCAGTTTCCCAATTAAGCAACCGTCAGCAGTCAAATGGGGTAGACCAGATGGGAACACACCATTATATTAATCAGAATGCCCACATTGAGGGCTGAAGAATCGTTTCACCCTAAGGCCCAAGTTGAGATTAAGACTAATCGACATTGTCAGAGGCTGCGATCAAGGTTCCAGGAAGTTGTATTTCAGTTGAGATGAAGATGTCCTGCCAGCTGACATGCCCTTTGGAAACTTGCTAGTGTTCTAGGTTGTAGATTTCGAAGGTGTTGTTTTTAGAAATTGCTTTTCGCCAAGGTTGTCTCCAAATTCATTGTGTCAATCGAGGTTGTCTCCACTCCGAAGTTGTGATTTCGCAAAGTTACCTAATTTTTCGATGGGAAAGGCGAAGTTGTCCGGAAATCCTGGCACCAAACATGAAAATACTTTTTGCACAGTATATTTGCCATACCCCTAGCTGTGCCTGTCGATTCCTCGAAGCCATCATAACGCTTTTAAAATAGAACACATGTACAGCCGCCTACTGCTGTCAGCACATATGCTCATCGATAGACCGGAAGCGCTTCGCTCTTTTCCTCTCTACTTCCACGACCGATGGACGACACTACTCAACAAGAGCCCCATTTCCCTTCAGAGGCATTCCACAACCCAGATGCTCCACATGATCACACGGAAGACCTACCTCACACTGGCCCGGACGAGACGCCTGAGACCGAGAACCCCGCTGAGGCACTCCCAGACCACAGGGGCCCTTCACATCATGAGTTTGTTCTTTGGCCCTTGCTCTGAACCTGTATTAGGCAGTGACAGCACTCACAGATCAAGGAGCGGTTGGTTCAGTCATGCACACAACTTGAATATCAGTGGCGGAAGATTCATTCAACACATCCGCCATGCGGCACCCGCCGAGACTCCTAGTAAGCCTCCAGTGTGTTCATTGAGACCGAGTTCACACGCAGGGACAGATTTCCGGGTGATCCTGGTGGGAGACCTGGATCTACGTCGTGAAATACAGTTGAACTCTGCAACTGGTGTGGTGGATCGCCGAATGCACGCTGCTCGGATTCATGGCTCTGAATCGAATATTCGAACTTTCGGTGCGTAGCATGGGTGTTACTTTCCATGTTGATGGACTAGCTGCAGGCATCCAAACATTACTCAACTCTTTGGCACAGCAAGGTCCTCAAAAATACATGCTGCAATTTTCCATGATGGTCAGTACCTCAGGCTCCTTGAGGCGAGTCAAATGTCTCAATGATTACCGTAGAATTGATCCCTGATCGACGAATGCTCGAGGAGAAGTACAGTG